>JAVCKT010034794.1:3377-33611 GCA_032273925.1 Rhynchotus rufescens
CAAAATGTTGAAGGGGACCCTCTGATTGTATAATATAAAAACTCAACATCAAGAAAATAATGGTCTGGACCATTCTTCATTATTCTTTAGATAACAGGTCACAGGCTTCATGCCTCTAACAGGGTTTCTGCATCTTTCTCAGATTGTTCAAAAATGGCCAATCTTCATTTCTATTTCCTATTTAAAGTGTGAGGATATTGCAGGACGTGCAGCATTGACAGGATTTACCAGCATGCCCAGCTGAATGGCCAGCACAGCCACTCTGGCCTCCTGCTCGGGTTCCTGTTCGGCCTCCCTCAGCGCCTTGGCCCCTCTGGCATGACCCATGTTCCCAAGGCAGATTTTGGCAACGTCCAGTCTCCGAGTCTTCACACACATGCGAGCCATGTTCTCCCAGACAGCCTCACTAGGGAAAACGAGAAAGAAGAGGGGAAGAGTTACAGGTTCATCTTCAGGACTTGTGTATATCAGGCAGGTCATGCCCAAAGAATGGGCAGGGCAACAGGAACGGCAGTGCAAGGCCATATGATGCAGCAGAAGAACAGAAAAAAAGCCCCCCACACAAGGGACAGTCCTGGAGTTCAATGTCCATAGCCCTAAGGAAGTGCAGGAGCTTTCATTTCACTCCAATGTCTAAACAAAAGCAGTTATATTTGCACATAGAGTAACACTTACCATGCACCCATCAACCGTTTCTTGTTGCATCATTCAACATATAAACCAATGGGAACTTGAAAAGGTACTATGAAAAACCCTTGCAAATGGTTGAAAACTTACACTGAAATTGTCTTCCCATGACTGCCTGTCTTCTGCAGTTCAGATATGGAGCAGCTATGAAGGGTTTCTCACCTATAGCAAGGAATGATGTGCAGGAAATAACCCAGCAAACTATTGTGCTCCATTTTAAAACTTGCATAGAAAAACGGCACAAAGAGAAAAGCCTCACACTGAAGTAGGAATTCCCCAGGATGCTTCATGTTGCAAAAATCACCTGCATCACCTGCAGAGATGGAAGCAGCGAAGCCGGGCAGCTCCACCACTGCACTGCCCATAGCAGGGCCACAGCAGAGCTGATGGGGACAAGCAAAGATCGACACGGATCCTATTTGCACCTGAAGCTCTTCAGAGTAAAATGCAGCAGATTTGATGACTAAAAACCACATGTCCTTTTTTTTTGCAGCACTTGTAGCTACCTGGAGGTACACAGCATGTGATTACACTCCTCAGACAACACTCCAATACAGAACAAGCATCTAAGTGATAAAACCAGAGAAAGAAAACACACGAAAAAGAGAAGGGCGGCACTTCAGGCCAGCACCTGCACCCAGCTCCCCTTCCAGTCTACAGGGGCCTGACAGTCACGTTTTCCTATGATTAAAATGTTTTTCTCTTCGCAGTGGCTGTGGGAAAGACTCGCACAAACAGGGGAAAATGACTAACCGGGAAGCCGCGGAGCAGGCGGAGGCGACGTGCTGTCAAACACGGGCGACGGCCACGGAGCAACGCTCCTTCTGCTCCTTCTGCCCTCCTGCTCTGCGCTCCGGGTAGCTGCAGCGACCCGGTGCCACTACAGCCATGCCAGGTAGAAGTCGCTGTGTATTCAAACAGACACTTCATGAAGGACAAGCAATATGGAAAACGCAAAATCAGATGGAAAGCAATAAATCGGGGACACATTTCATATAGTTCAGGTATTTTTGGTTTTTATTTTTTTTAAAGCAAGGTCCATGTTGACTGCTGTACTGAATTTCTCATATGGACATGTCCAGATTGATTCTGGTTCAAGCATGTCCTCCTCTTCTCTGTTTTGATGTTCCCAAGTCACTGCCTGACTGTGAATGAAAAGGAGGGGGAAGCAGGACCATTTCTGACGCTGAGAGGCCTTCCCAAAACTTCAGTCTTCCTGTGGGAGAGACTATGGATCTCCGTTCAATAGAGAAGGGCTGATTCACATCAGCAGAAGATGTGACCTTCCTACCTTTTGAAAGTTTGAATTAGTCTTTTCTTTTATTCAAACCACTAACCGTATCTGCAACTGGAAATAGCTGGAAAAAAAACACATTTAAAGAGCATTTTGGTCACGTTAGATGTCGCTACCATATCTGGCTTTGATAAAGAGAGTAAATTCTGTCATCAGCAAAAGATGTCAAGTTTTAAAAAAGATGTGCGTGCGCACATAGCTGTGCTTCATTAACAGAGAAATGTAAGCAACAGAAATCTATTTTCTGGAGTCTGCAGCGTGCCAGCAGAAGCTGCCCATAGCTATTTAACTCGGGCTAAACACGAGCCTGTGCTGTGCTTTGTCAAGCTGACACACAGCAAATTTCTTAAAGGAGATCAAAATCTTAATTCTTAAGAGCCTCGACAGCTTGCAGTTCCCTTGACGCAAAGAGAGGGGAGTTCAGGGACTCAAACAGAGACAAGGGGAAGAGAAATCTTGTTTATGCTACAGGGGCTGGAAACTTTTGAAAGGAATTGAGCCAAATGGCATATTTTAAAACACAAAGCTAAAAGTTACCAGTATGCAGAGACTTGGGAGAGCTTAGAAGATGCCACTTATTGGCAGATTTCTGCTCTCATTTTAGGCCACAGCTCCTGCCAAGTTCCGAACCCAGAGGGAGCTGCTGTCACAGGAGGTCCCTCTCACCTGTTGAGGAGAATCGGAGCTCCCTCATCCCACCTCTTCCTCCTCCACTCCAAACCCAACAGCGCTGAAGGGCTTTTGCATCTCTGCTCTCAGAGCTCAGCCATTTTCAGTCCACAACTGGTAAGAAAAATTTCAAGTATTTTGCACACAGCAACATGCTGTTTGCTTTCAAAGACTGTCTTTGAAGGCGTATAAAGACTACTGTGTATTTATTAAAATATTTGTACATGTACTTGATAATTATAATACTTTAAAAAGATCTGTTTTACTCACTTTAAATTAAGGAAGACACTGGAGTAACATCACCACATGAAATGTTAGAGAACCAAAGTGCTTTACAAAGACAGCCCCCAGTACAGAACTGAGGTGGCCTCACTAGCCAAGGGAGATGCAACTGGCGTGAGCAAAGCAGGAGCCCAGGCTGGGCACCGGCACCCGCCGCATCGCACTGAAACCGCAGGGAGCCACGGAGCACATCTGTGCTCGGCAAACAGAACGATCCAAGGAAGAGCAGCAAAAGGCTCCGATGTTTCTCTGTGCGCCGATGTTTCATCTGTGTGATGTTTCTCTCAGCAGCCTTGTCCCGCAGTGGCCCAGCCTCTCCGCTGTGTTCTTCAGCCATCGGGGTGTCACCGCCAGCACCGCGGATGAAGCCGCACGGAGCCTTCTGCCCGTCAGGAAGAGCTCCGGACGGCACCTCAGGCAGCAGCCAACACCAACAAGAGCATAAAGTAATGCAGCAAGTTGGGCAGGTCAGGTCAAGAACCAAGAACCTGGTTTCATCTCCTGTCAGTTGTTAGCGCAGCAAGAACGATGAATCTGTCGTTGCACCCATAAAAGGCAGCGACTTTTCCCCTCCAGCCGCGGCCTCGCTATCCCACATAAAATCCCAAGTTTACCCTCCCCCCAGCTCCGAGAATTTCCTGTTCTTCCCCACCCCCAAGTTCTCCTCACTCTCTGCACAGGCAGCCCGCAGCTGCACTTCATCAGCCCAAGCTGAAAACTTAACCAAGAGCAGAGGTGGTCGCAGGCCCCGGGGCCGCAGCGACGCACCCTCCTTCGACGCAAGGAGGCCTCCTCACGAGGTGCCTCCACGTGTGAGCAGGCACCACACATCACACAGGTAGCTCCAGACACACGTGAGGCCTGACGTTGGCCACTGCAACCGTCCGAGCTGCAGACCCCGTCAAGAGTTGCACATACCAAGGCAAACGCTGATGCCTCCTAAGCCTGGACACAGGTAGAATCACATAGAGGATGGAATTTGTTGGAAATCCAGTAAATGGAGAGCTGTTTGCAAATGCTAAATGCCTCTACAGCTGAAGCAGCCATTTACAAAATCTCTTGTCCTCTATTTAATGAAAAAATCACATATTCCCATTCCATTTCTTGTTGAGCAGTAGCAAACCGAAGCCTGCTTTCCTGCATGGGTCCCACTTCAGCAAACTGGATACTAAGTATTCTGATTTAAAAGCCTAACTCATAGTGGAAAGGCAAATATTACTATGAGATATAGTATTCAGGATGCATTATGATATGAAACAGTAATGTAATGCATAGAATTGGATAGATTTTCCTGCTACAATCTGCACGAATACACAAAACAGCTTGCCCCAAGTCAGCAAGAGACAAGAGCCACAGCGGTATTGTCAACATGAGGAGGACCACGTCCCCAACGAATGGATGTTCATAGGACTGGTTCCAGTGAAAATATATTAACTGCAATATAGCTCAAAGCGATAATGAATAGTATGAAGAAATTCAGAAATTCAAGGAAATCTCAGGAGATCTGGAAAGCAGTGGATGTGCACTCGAACGTAAACCACGGCTGGACAAACACGGTGAGAGTGGGCACCATCCTGTCCCTTTCCTCCACCTGCTGCTCCCGTCTGCCTTGTGCCAAGGAAAAGGATGGGACAAGACAGGGTCTGCTTCCTAAGGAAAAGTAACAACTACTGTGATCTTGCAGAGGTTTATTATGTGTGAATGGTTAATTGAAAACAAGATCATTCAGGAGAAATTTGCAATGGGAAAGAAGGCTTGATGTGATTGCTGAATTACTGCAGACAATACCCATTCTTGCTGCCTTGCCTTGCTCTTCAGATGCTTTCCATGCTGACCTATTCTTTGGGTGGGTGACGTGTCAAGTGTTGCTGTCCTTCCTTCCCTATAGGCAGGGAACAAGGGTTAAACTCCCATCGTCACAAAAACCCAAGTTGTAAATCAGCTGTGACGAAGTGGTCCCCTCCAGTGACAGGATAACACGGAATTAAAATGACGCACACGCTTCAGGGAGGATCTGCTAACCCAAAACCTTAGGTCTAAACTGATCTGATCTAAAGCTAATGCTGTCATGAGAGCCACCACCTACGTATGTTTTGCCTGGCAGTGAACTGATCCACTCATTTCACCCACATCAGCTCCCACCTGCAGCTCCTCGCCCACCTGAGGCCACGAGCAAAGCAACTGGGCAGGGAGGAAGAGAAATTTTTGCCTCTGGCAAAGCTGCCATAAATGCAAACTCATGCGTTTGCATAAGTAATGCACAGAATTTCCCATCCCGAATTCCAAGCTCATGCCATAATGGTTAGAAAAGCTGGACCGCTCGAGACTCGCAGCCTTGCGTTGCTAGTGAGAAACGTGCCTTCTTTTTGAAGTCAAACTAATCCAGAAATGAGGTAGAACAACTAAATACAGTCCAGTAACTCCTGTGGAAAGAAGAACTGCTGTGGCTGAGGTTTAAAGAGTTAGACTCATTTTGTTCAGCATTTGCAAAATACGATTGCCTTATTTTCACATGTGCAACAGGAAAAGCACCTTGTGCCCTTCTGAAAACATATTCTCAGATTTCAATAAATGTCAGAAGCCAAAGAAGAGCAAAACAAATGTACTATAGGATAGCAGAGATTTACCTATAAGGTAAAGCCCTCCTGTAAATGTTCATCATCTGCCCTGCTGTTGAATCACAGGCTTGATTTTTATAACTCATGGGTTATTTGTAGTTATTTTAAAATATGGTCATTCTGGTTAGGAAAATTCTTTAAGAATTACTATTTATATTACAACTTTCAAAAATTATGGAAATATGATCACTTAGATGGGAAAGTAAAAAAAAAAAAAAAACAAACAAGCTCCACTGCTGTGAAAGTATGATACTGTTCAAAGTACTTAAAGCTTAATTTGTTAATGGAATAAAAATGAACTGAGTCAATGGAGGAGCAGTAATTTTTTAACCAGATTTGTAGATTCTGACAGATGAAAAACACATACAGAGTTGTATCATTCAAATATTCACTCAAGATAAATTCTACACAGCTTCTCTGTGTATACTGAGTCAACAGCGATGCATAAATAACTGTTTATTTATTTGTTGCATAAATAACTTAACTGCCATAATAAAACTGCTTATAAATAATTTAATATTTTTAAAAATTTATTAGCCATATTGACACGAACGCTTGCTCATCCTGCACACCCCACCAGGGCTGAGCCCAGGGACACGGCTACTCTAACCCAACTTCTCAACGCTCCCTCTGCAGGCTGTTGACAAGAAGGTAGGTCTTGTCCCACCTTCCTTTTACCACGCCATATTTAACACTACGTGTTATTTTTCCACTGCGTTCATTTACGGTGCAATTTTCCAGTCTAAAGACTTCTGCCAGGCTCAGTCTAGGGAGGGGAAACCCGCTGCAGCCGAGCCTGGGGCAGCGGGGCAGGAGGAATCCTGCAGCTCCGGGTGGACGCAGAGCCTGGCAGAGCTGCCTCGCTGCAGCAATTGCTTGCAACGTGATTCTGAGTGATGCTGAGAAGCAGCCTCTCAGCAAGGGTCCTCTGAAAACACCAACGCTCGAGGGTGCTTCCTTTTCCAATTACACTGGGAAACACAATAACCCTTTTCCAGTCCCTCCTACAGCGGCTTTCCTTGTAGTTTGGGTAGACTGAGACCTGTCAGAGCTGGCCGCCCGCGTGGCAGTTAATTCTGTGCCCGCTTGTGACTGCAGGCATTAATCAGCTTCGAGAAGAGGCACCAGACCAAGCAGTTCCTAGGAGCTCCTGCGTTCGCGCGGGGCCGCTGGCACTGCCAGGGGGCTGCGGGCCACGAGCCGGCGCAGCGCCTTGCAGGGGCTGCAGCCTCCTCTTCAGTTTGGGTATTGGTGGATTGAGTTGAGAGCGTCTGCCTGGGCATCCGCTCTGCAACCTCACCGAGATTCTGGCGAGAAAAGGGGGTGCCGGGGTGCCTCACACGGGGCAGGAGCCCCGAGGGAGCTCCAATATTGCGCTTCTGCTAAAAATATATTTAAATGCTTTTCCTTCTCCTCAAGCCGTTTCTGCAGCCCCAGTACTGTGGATTTGGGGCTCTTCCCCCCAGTGTGGGAGGACGGTCACGGTCCTGGTCGTGGTCATGGGCTCTGCGGCTGCAGCAGCTCCAGCTCCAGCTCCAGCTCCGCTCGCGCAGGGTGGTGGGTGGGTGGGTGGGTGGGAGGAGGCAGACGGGAGGGGGCCCAGCCGGGGAGGAGGTACAACTTTAGAAGTCTCCATTGCCTTTTCCTTTCAGGAAACACATCCTGTTCATGTTTGACTGCTGCGGCAGCGGGCTCTGTTTGTTGCAGCCGGCTACGCCCTGAGGCTCACCAAAAACAGCCGCAAAAAACAGCCATTTCCTCTGTGTGGAGAGACAGAGAGGGGGGGCAGAAAACCCTTTTCCTCACAGCGGTCTCTGCTCTCTGGTCGCTGCCACTCGCGGCTTCCACGTTGGGAACGGGACACCACAAATTCCTCAAGAGACCCTGAGCTCCGTGGGTGCCTCTAGGGGATGAAGAGAGCAGAGTCGGGCTCAGCTTTGAAGATGACCGTGCTCAGCGTGCGGGCGAGTTTCTGAAGGCTGCCCCACAGGCCAGCTCTGTCCCTTCTGCCTAGACATCTCTCCCGCTGCTAGCCCAGAAGGGCTTTGAGATCTAAATGTTTTGGCCTCTTCAGGGGTTAAACTAAAGCTTTCCTTTTCCAAAACTGTTAATCGTGTATATTGTTGTGATCATAAAATTGTCAAGACTTTTTGATATCTATTTTTCAGTGTACTAAAAAAGCAATATGGAAAAAAAGATATATAGAGAAAAGATATCCAGATCGTGGAGAAAAGATATCCATATGATTTCACACTCCTTGACAAACTGAAATCTTCACAAAGCATCTATTTTCTCTGTGTTCTAAAATTTAAATGAAAGTAACTCCTTATCTGCCTAATAGTTTTGTATTTTTTATTTCAATTTTTGTTTAAAAAAAGGTATTTTTAATTTACTTTGGTTAAACTGATTAGCTATTGCTGCATTTTTCAGCAAGGAAGATACGAGGAACAACTTGCCTTTTGACACCTGCTTATGTACGGCCTGCACTGCACAGCCTCATAGCTTTGGGAGAATGTGGAAAGAAGTCTGTCTGGATTCATGGTTTTGGTTTAAAGTGCTTTGGCTCTCCATTTTCCTCCTTCCTTAGGAGTTACAAATTCTTCTGCCAGAGCAGACCAGGGAGCCACCAAAGCCCAGCATGTTTCTGTCCCCAAATGCCTTAGGTTTGGTTCTCCAGAGCAGAATGAACTTGTTCCAAGGGTGCTGTGTTTATCCAACTGCAGTTCAACATCGTGGGATGTTGGAGACCTGCCTGCCTTTATGTTAGGGACAGCGGGGCAACGGAAGAGAATATCCCTACTGTTTCCAAGGCAACTGCTGCATCCCGCCTTCCCGCAGGGAGACCGCGGCCTGCGGCCCATCCCTGCCCCATATCCCCTCAGTAAAACCTTGTGAGGAGGGAGCGTTGCGCACTCCTGTCTCAGCCTCCCCTGTCCCTTGCGTTCCTGACCTAAGGCACCTGTGGTGACTAAATCAACATAGGCACAGCTCCAGAGGCTTCCTGTTCAAACTTTTTCTCTTTGTATTTCCCCCTGTGCTGTTGCTGTGTTTCAGTTCTTCACGTCTCCATAGGCAGAAAGTTGCTGAGGAACCTTTCAGGATTATCTACTCAAGTCTGGGATGGTGTGGTCAAAAGTAGCTACTATTAGGTATACATGTAGGTCTGTATACAAGTGCACATAGTGATACAAAACGTGCTGTATGGCAGGATCCATGGTATAATTTTATCTCCCTGAAATGTGACTTGCATCCCACCTCAGTGATGATTTTACGGCCATGTGCCTTTCATCTCAGAGCTTTATTTAAATGCATGACATTTTCCATGAATACTTAGGATGCTTTCCTGCACTAATTTAAAAAAAAAAAAAAAAAAAAAAAAAAAAAAAAGCAGCTTAACACTTCTGCTTCCATGGCAAAGTGTTTTGTGCACTCAGGAAACCTGAGAAGATTTCTGATCAGATCAATCATGCTCTAAATGTTGTAAGACCTTCTGAGGTGGCTACATGCATGTCTGCGACGTGCTGGAACTGTGGAAAGCCTGGAAAAAGAGAACCCCTCACTGCCTTCACAAGAAACTTAAATTATGCTGTAAAATGCAGCAGCAGGAGAACTGAATCTTTGTAGCCATAATTAAAAGAAGTTGCATAGTCAGTAAGCAAGAGTCCATTTCAGTATTTTTGCACAGCTTTCTAACATGACAAAAAAATCCTTCTCTTTCAGCTGGTTATAGGTCATGTAGAATTTGAGGTCATCAGGAGTTTTCTGTCAAAATGTTTTTTAATGGAAAATGAAATTTCCGTGACATTGATGTCTTTTGTGTAAAGCTGTTAATATTGATGGGGTAAAATTCTTAGTTTTCAGGCTGGAGGGCAGAAAGAGATATTAACTCAATTAGAGAATTTCAATGTGCTGAAGTGTAGTTTCAAACCATTCTATTGATACGGTAACAGTTGTCCCTTTGTGTGATAACTTGGTGTGTAAATATTGTGCTTTGTGAAGCTATAGGTATATTAGCAGCACTATGCAAATAGCAAGTACCTTTGTAAATATGGCTTCACTGGCAGCTTTGCTTTCTACCAGAGTAGATATATGTAAATTTTAATGACGGTGCTGCTCTCAAGGTGACGTTATGAGCTCTTTTTCTGCCTCCCGGTCGATGTCTGAAGAACACAGTCATTCTTTTCTGTCTTTTCTGAAATATACTGAAGCCTGGGGAGAGTGCTGAAAGGAGCATTCCACCTTTACCTGGAAATTAGCCCTGCAATTTGGAAAGAAATAGAAGTATTACTTCTATCAGGAATAGGACAAGCTCCCTCAAGCCACTGCCCTCAGCAGTTGTGGTAAGTCAATCGTGTGGGTGTCAGCACCTCACTGCATTTTCTTTCTTGCTACAGCAAGATGTGGGGATTTTTAAGGGTTGTTGGAGGTGAGAATTGCATCTTCCGTAGTCGTGCAGCTCTGCCTGTCCCCAAGGGGCTCCAAGTCCTTTGCTGGCATCTCTGAATCCAGCTTCCTGAGTGTGTTGTAATTTGGTGTTACCTGCGCTGTAGGGAAGGGGGCACTTGGACAGAGACGGATGAAGCTGTGCTGCGCTCAGGGTCGCAAAGCGGCTCTGTCGATGCTGCTCCCCGGCACTGCGTCCTTTCTGGCTGGAGGGTGCCGAGTGGGAGGGTGCTTCATCACTTCTTTTCAACCTTCTCTTCCTCTGTTTGAGGAGGATGAAATTGGCTAGACTGGTGAAACAAGTGGGTTTCAGAAATCTGGTCAAATTAAGTTTTCCTGTGTGTGCAGGCGTGGGGCGGCACGGCAGGAATCAGCAGGTATAAAAGGCACAGGAACATCGGTGTGGTCAGATAGGACAAGCAGAGATTGGCAGTGTGAGAGAGATGTTGTCTATTTCTTTTAAATTTATACTTCAGTCAAGAAACGAAGATCAAATGTGTTTAGAATTCTGTTACTGTGCCAGCCCACGAGAGATTGATTCTGCCTTCTGTGTATCGTGCAGCTCCATCAGTATTTGTGGGTGTACAGAGCTGTCTGTCCAAGCCAGTAAGCGTAATGTTAGTGTCCAGGTAGGACGATACTCGTATCCAGCTCTAGGGTCCTGTTTCTTTTGTGCTTTACTTAACGTGAGCAGCTTTCCATCCTCTCTCAAGCAATGGACATCACAGCCAGGACAGAGATTGAAGGTGGTCTCCCCCTCCCTGTCTCAGACCTGTGGAAAAGACAGTCTAATAAGGACCAGGAAGTTCCCATGCAGGTAATATGTGTTTGGGATTTAGTGCAGAGAATAGGTTGGTAAAGTCTAACTACCAGCGTAGGTACCTGCCCCTGCTGAACGTGCTCCTAAAACCAAATGTCTGTGATAAGTAGAGGGTAACTGAGGTAAAGTGCAATCACTGTGGACAAAGAAAGGGGCAGTGGAGCGGTTAGCCTCTCTTTGCTAGGAAAGGCAGGTCTAATATGATGAATATATTACAGTGTGCACCTGGCAGTGAGAGCAGTTAAATAAATTGCTCAGGCTTTCTCAGGGAGATATTGATCCAGAATCCACTCAGATAGAAGAGTAACAATTCCCTTTACTGATGCAAAATGAGACCAGCGTGAAATAGTGTTGACCTCCATAACAGCAGATAAATAATGCCTGCTGTTAGCATGACTTTCAGTGGGCAGAAGTTAGTTCACTGAAGATCACTCATTTAGGGGTGACAAATATGAGGAACACTTTTTAATATCTGCATTCTTGCAAGCTGGAATGAACACTTCAAGGTCTCATATTTGCTGTCTGCCAGATAAAGGAGCATAAGGGGAACTTCAATGAAATGGGCAACTGAAGGCAGCATCATTAGCAATGATGTGACTAAGTAACTACTCTAAAAGTTAAGACAAAATGCTTCAATAATAGTGGCCTTCACACTTGGTGATCTCCTTCTACTTTTCTCCACACTTGACGCTGCAGCAGTCACTATTTCTTGTTACCACCCTGTCATTTGCTTCATGAAGCATTTCTGTATGTAATCAGGAATTTGGACCCAAAGGAATTTTGAACTTCAGGTGCCCTCAAAATACAAAGCCTGGTGCAGGTCAAGATGTTGCGTATAGATCTTCTCTTTGTAACAGATCAAACAAAAACCTGAGTGGGACTGCTAACCCATAAATAGCTTGGAAAATTGCTGGAGAGCACAAGAAAGCATGTTGTGAGTAGAAAGATTACATACAATCAGAGGCTATAATGCTATGTGCTTTCAGGCACCAGATTGCAAGTGCTGGTTTATTGTAGCAAGAAGCTGTAGCAATCTATGGATCAAAAGAGAGCAAGGGAAAGAAAAGAGGTGTGGAATATCTGAGCAGAAAGGGAAGGAGAGACAATAATGTCCAGTGCTAGGTAACAGGAAGAGCAAAAACTACCAGTGGTCTATCAGGAAGCTGTTTGGAGCCTTTGGGGAAGAGGTGAGAAAACTTGTCTTTCTGATTTATAATTGCAGTAGAGCTTTGTAAGTGCAATTGAAATCCAAAATATCAGTGCAAAAATTTTCTTTAAATAAATCTGTCTTATATCTTATCTCCACTGTTCATCAAAACAACTGATTACAATAGCATTGCCAGTATAGTCTCATCAGACTGGTCTCTACAGTCTCATGGTTTAAGTTTGCAAGGTGACAGATGTTTTTCTAGGTTATTGTTTGTGCAGTGCACAGTATGTTTGAACCCTGTTTGTCTGCTGGGCTTCAAAGCCCTCAAGTTACAGAAAATAGTCACCATCTTTGCTTAAGTCACTAAGTCTTCCCTTCCTTTTGACAGATTGAAGACATCATTACAAGAATGCAAGATGACAAAACAGGTGGAGTTCCCATCCGAACGGTGAAGAGCTTTCTGTCTAAAATCCCCAGCGTGGTCACAGGTAGGACCCTGGTAGAACCGGTAACTTGGACAGCACTTTGCTAACTGAGCAAAGAGCGGCAGTTCTTGCTCTTAGAAACGTAATGTGGTTGTAAAATAATGGGAAAATATCTTTAGTAAGGATGGTGGCAAATATAGCTGGTGATGTCAGACACTTGTGAAGGTGGTTCCCTGTGCTGCAGCTTTTCTGAGCCAAAGCCCTTTGAAAATGTTTCCTTCCAAAATGGTTGGGCTGAGCAGCGTTGGAGTTCATGGTCATTTGATGCATATTCAGTGAGTGTGGTTTGATATTATTGTGTCAAAAAAACAAGTATATATGACTTAAGCTACCAGAATGGAACACAAATCTGTGGGATTTGGAGTAATAGGGAATATGGAAATTGGAATGATGATGTTACTTTAAAAAAATGTTCAATCTGGTAAATCCTTTTTACTGAGCAAGTCTGTTCTGTCTGCAGTTGATTTCAGGGTGTGACTCAGCGCAAGTTGCCATTTGCAGGGTCAGGGCTTTATTGCAGAAGAGATGCATGAATCTAGAATGAAATGTGGAAGTTGTGTTACTAAATTGCAGCTTATGTCTAGAATGGGTATAAGATAAATATTTTGAAGGTTTCTGATGGGGAAAATAACCCATTTATCTGGTCTGGAAATTTTATGAACTCTGGTCCAGCATACACAAAGACATACTGTCAGCTGAAAGAGGTTGCTGATATTCTTGTTAATATTCGTAGCACTGATTAAGCAATTGATCAGTTGATTGAGTTGCGGAGCTCTTACGGTGGCTTAGAAGGAAAAAGGAAGCAGGAGTCATCACTGTCTAGCTGCGCATGCTGGGGTTTGAACACCAGCCTGGCTGGCAGCCCCCGGGCACAGAGGGAACTGCCCCTGTGCATGATGTGACTCTGCTACAGCGGCCGCATCGTCACCCTAAAACGGCTCTTTTCCACAGCAGGGCAATACTGTCCAGCCTGGAGGTAAAAGCTAAGCGCAGAATAAGAAGAAAACCTCCATCCAGCGCTCACAGAAGCTTGTCAAATATGGAAGGGGCTAAAATGCTCAGTAGCTTCAGCTGATTGGAAGGCAGTGTTGAAAACCTGAAAAATTGAGTTGAGAAGTGCAGGGAAATGAGAACCCAAGGTTTTCTCCATGTTTTCTTTTTCCTTGTGGGTGCATATATCTGCTAATGACTAAAACCAAAAGAAACTTTGCAGTATTTGTAATAGATGGTTAAGGAGCTGGAGCCTGTGAGTGCTGAGCCTGCTGGGTTTGTTCAAGCTGGGGAAGGGAAAGCTAAGGGCAATGAGGGGTTGTAGAGGAGACGGAGCCAGACCCTTCTCAGAAGTGTGTGGCAGAAGCTCAGGTGGCAAATGTACCAGGTGCAGAGGAAGTTCCAGACAGATATAAGAACAAAATCCTTTGCTGTCAGAGTGACTGAGCATTCAACAAGTTGCGGAGGGTAGTGGGAGGTACCTTCCTGTTGGAGGTGATTCAAAAATCACTGAGCACAACTGAGCTGACCCAAGCTTGCATTTGGCCTTGCCTTGAGTGAGAGTTGGGCTTGATGTCCTCCAGAGAATCCTCCCAGCTTGAATTATTCTATGCTATACACTCATTTCTGGTGGCTTTCTAATTCCATTCAAGGTCATGAACATTAGAGAAGAACTTACATTTTCAAAAACTATAGCCTTCCTGTTGGGAATATCTTAATTTCTAGCCTGGCGTTCTCATGAGCGTTGCATTTATAGCTTAAAAAAAAAAGTAACAGCAACACTGAGATATGGCTTACTGGCAGGCTTGCAGTGATTAACAGGGGTTTACTTTTGCTTGACACTTTTATTGTAATTGCTTCTCACAGGAGAAATGTAAAACCTTAAAGAAAAAGAAACACATTACAGCAGTGCCTTGATACTCTAAACATGCAGCTCTATTTACAGTACAGCAAAGTGGGTGTTTGATTTGAAATTTGAATTCAGGGGAAGAAGCACTCATCTCTGTTTTACTTTCATCTGCATCCTGATGCCTAAGCTGTGAATGAAACATTGTGTAGTGCAAGGGATAGGAGCCTCAGGGAGTTACCATGAGTGGTCCTCTCGACCAGGGAAATCTGGAAAAGGATGAAAAGACTCTGCTGAATGAATGATGAATGCATGTGGAGATGCAGTGCCAAAGGCACGTTTTTAATCTGCATGAGGAGGAGGAGATTTGTATCCTCTTCCCTGCTCTGTCTTGAAGTAGGTCAGTCACAGGAGGCCACGTGACACCGTTACCTTCAAGATTTAGTCTTCTGTTTTACAGGCAGGGAATGAGAGGAGCATGAAATCACTGTGTGTGCAGAGAGGAGGCAGCTGTATACACGTATCTGATGGACAGAGATTGACAGAAAGCTTAGAGTGAAGCTCTGGCAGTTCTTCCTTCATTCACGCATTGGCTGGGGCAGGTATTGGGTGTCATGCTGCAGCCCAGGGCAAGGCTGGCTTCTCAGCCAAGGTCTGCACTGGCACTTACTGCTATAAACAATTTACACACTTGTGTCTCAGTAGAGAGGAAAAAAGTACCTTAGTAATGCTAATTTCACTACATAAAGCAGCAATTCTCTATGATCCTAGTCATCAGAGGGGTGGTACATCTTACTACACACTTATAACTTTTTTTTCCAATCTTCTTTCTGATTTCTGTACAGTTACATCTTAAAACTAATCTTCTGTTTGATAGACAGGCCGAGTTTATATGCTTCCTTCTTGCCCCGATTCAGAGTTGGCCAAATACAACTTGGTCAAAGCAAGTCAGAGATAAGTCAGTACTGACCAGCTGAACTTCCCAATCCAAAAACCTCCTTCAGACTTCCCAACCTGGCCCCTGAGTTCATTCCAGTTTATTGCAGCTGATCCTATGTGCCAGCATCGTTGTTATTGCAACCCAAGGGAGATGTGCAGTGTGCAAGCATGTACCTATTCTGTTATCCTGCCCAAAAGCTTTGATACGATGGCATCCTGATCTGTAACTCACCAATTCGAGCAGCCCTTTCCACACAACTGTGAGTGATGCCCTTTCCCTGCTCCCACCTGTGCCTGTGTGGCTCTGAATGGTGAGGCCCCACTGTGTGGTCCTGCTCCTGCAAATCCTGCTTCACCTCCAACACCCCCTTGCAGGTCAGAAGTTGCTGCCCTGCCCTTCAGGCCTTTCTGCTGTTCTGGGGGTGTCCAAGGTGCAGGCAGAGGCAGATGAAATGCCCTGCCAGTGCATTTCATCCTTGCCCTGAGTTATCTCTTCTATTTCAGTCCTGGGCCTCTCGGCGCAGAAAGTGCCAGGATTACTGAAACGTGCCAGATGGCCCCTCGTTTCTTTGATGTGCACAAGCGTTCGCTCGTGACTTGTGCTGTAAACCAAGCTTAAACAGTTGTGTGTCTCTGCCTGCATGTGCCAGGATGCATCTTGATAAATGTGTGCGGGGCTGTAGCAGAGCACGTTGCAATGTCACTCGCTCAGAAAAATACACATTTGATTGGAGTATGGAGATCCTAAGGTGGTGTTAAAGAGAGAATGTGTAATGGCACATTATTTCTGAAAGTTTTCCACATTTATGTGCAACAGATATCACACTAAATTTAACAGTGCCATGCAATATAGCACTGATGAAAACTGGCATGCAAGGACTGATCAGCTCTACAAATTCTTTAGCTTCTCCCTGGTAATCAATTGCTCTGGCTGGGTTATGTTTCAGCAAGCTCAAGCCAAGACTGGGTTTCCTCATCACAGCTACTTTCTTCCCTTACAAATCTCTCCTGCAGATTGGACCCAGTGGAAATATAATCCATTCTTCTCTCAAGGAGAAGGATATTATGCCTTTTAATCTTGTATTTCAAAGCTGTTGTGAATTACATATCATTAGGCAAGTCAGTTACTACACAAGTAGCGCATGCCTTAGATTTTTTTTTTCCTGTGGCTTTCCCTTAAGCTCTCTGTTCCCGTGCCAGAAGACAAATTAACCCAGTTAAGGAGCAGAAGGGTTATGCTGGCTTCATCTGCAGCTCCTTCCACCCTCTCTTTTTCTCTGCAAGTGCATCCAAGCTGCCTAGATTTTACTGGGGGGAGGAGAAAGGAAGGAGGAAAACAGTGATTCTTGGCTTATTGTTAACATTGAAGTCAGTGTCTTGCAAAAGTGGAGCGTAAGGGAGATTGTAAATTCATTGAATGGGATATGATTGTCGAAGAAATAAGAGAAAGCAATCAAACCTTCAGAATTACTATTTTAAAAAGTGAATATTCAATACATCTACTGGTTGAGTAGGTTGCTGCACGCACTGATGTGTGCGTGTACACTGACATACACGTAAGGAACATGACATTTTGCATGAGAATCAATGTAAGAAGAGCAGCAACAGCGTTGTGCGCTGGCACAGCACGCAGACGAGCGTTTGCATTAGCCATAGGTGCCGTGCCGAAGGATGAGCACTTGTGTGCCACTGCCCTCTGCTGCAGCCCAGCTGCGTGTGCCGGGCTCCCTGCGTGTGCCGGGCTCCCTGCGTGTGCCGGGCTCCCTGCGTGTGCCGCGGTCCCTGCGTGTGCCGCGGTCCCTGCGTGTGCCGCGCTTGCCCCTCGCCACGAGCCCCACGGTTTGGCCTGTCGAGCTCGCAGAGGGCTGGCAGATTGTCTCCATCCTCTCCCTGGCCTTCAGCCCCACATGAAGCTTGTTTGTGAGTCACGTGAAGCCTGCGTGGCCCTCAACAAGGTGTGCACGGATTATGGATTTAATTCTAAATAAATTAATTATCACTCTTTAAAAGAGCAAAATTAGATATTTAATTAGCCATATACTTTCCTAAGGAGCCCTTGGAAGTAACCATACCTGAGGCGGAGAACACTACACTAAAGGTAAAGCACATCATGCAGTAGCAGAGGCATCAAAATTTGGCTTCAGGCCACTGCAGAAAGCTTATGTACCGTCTCCTTACGCTTCAGTATTTGCTCAGTAAAAAGGCATCTAAAAGATGCTGATACTGAATATTATGGATAACTTTACTGGTTTTTCGTCAGGATTGCAAAGGCCTGAACCTCTCCTTGCTGCATCTGAACCTTTGCTTCCATGAAAAATGTCCCATGCTGAGGAATATTAGGATAAAATTAGTGGACGGGAAGGCAACCAATGAAAACTATGAGCATGGGAAAAGCAAGTTATTTAAAAATGGTTTAACTTATTTCAAGAATTACTTTTAGGCTTTCAATCTAGGTGCAAACTAAGAGTTGACATAGAGTGAGAAAGACTTGGTAGTAAATTACCTGCAGGGCCCCGGTGCTTGATGATTTGATAATTCAACTAGAATAATAAAGAATGGTACATATTAAGAGTAGTCTTGCTGCTGACTGCAGGTTTATTCTGAAATAGCATTTAGCTAATGGAATATTGTGGCTAATGAATAAAGCATTAAAAAGAAAAGCCAACAGCATTTCAGTGCCTGTAGAAATTCAGAGGAATGAATGATTAATGCTTCTCTACATTCGCCCCGCTATCTTCAAAAGCACGGCGTTATTAGAAGAGTTTGTTTGCAGATATGAGCGACACAGCGAAGGAGCAGCGGTTGATGATGAGCGCGGCGCCGCTGTGGTTCCGCGCGCGGCTGCGGAGCAGGTTGCGCTCAAGCCGTAGCGCCGCGTCACTCCTGCCCTCGCTTCCCGGCGACCTGGGCACGAAGGAGCCACCGACGGTTCTGTGGTTTTCACGCCTCTTGCTTTGCTCATGCCCTGCCTGCAGCGCCGCTCGGGGCTGCCCAGCATCACGTGCACCGCGGAGCGACACGGCCCCGGCTGCGCCCAAGGAGCCGCGCGCCCTCCGGCTCCACGTGGAGGGCTGACCTTGGGCAAACGGCCTCTGACTCGTGGGACTGCAAGACCAGGGCTGTATCCATGCCCACTGATAGCAGTTGTGTGATTAACCCTTAATGAGTGCAGTTTGACAATCATTACTTTGCATCTCCTGCTGTAATTTGATAGCAGTCTAGCCATTTAAAAAATTAACCCCCTTGTAATATTCCATGAATACATCTGCCTCAACATACCCTGTGTATATTCTGCTCGTTCTTATCTACCCATTCTTCATCGCCTTCAGTCCAAGTAATTTCCAGAGTATTTATTAAGCAGACTCTTACTTGCTTTTCTTTTAATTAAAGGGCTTAAATGGCAAAGCACAATTGTTTGTTCCGGATTTTTGCGTGTCGTTAGAGCAATGCTTTGATTAAGGTCAGTAAACTTAGTTATCCTCAGTGTTTTGTAAATCAACTCCTGAATTGTATTTTCTTTTGCATATACATTAACTTTGATAGATGCACGGTGGTTCTTTGTGTAATGTGCCTCATTTACAGCAGTGAAGTTGCCATTAATGCAATTCTTGGGTGAAAAGTGAAGAGGAAAGGTTATTTGTTTATTTGTTTTTTGTTTTACTGTAAATAGTACAAAAATTACCAAGTTCATGAGTTCTTTTTTTTTCTTTTCTTTTTTTTGCTTTTTTTTAAATCAGCCTGAAGTCACTGGTACTAAAAGCTGTCCTGGGACCAGTTAAAATATCCTCACAAAACATGAGGATAATGCTGAAGGGCATTAGAACGGTGCTAGTGTGGACACCACATTACCTAGTGTGGACACGCTGCATTACCTAGCTCATGTGGATACGCTGTAGGGTTGGTGACTAACTTGTTTTATCCTCCCTCTTCACAGAAATACTCTGTTCTTTAGTCTGTTATTTATATGCATAATATCTGAGAAGTCTGTAGATTTGGTTATAAAGTCTTCCAATATAAGTTGCAAACAGACAAAACCTTCCACACTTTGTTTACGTGTGTCATTATAAATAACCATTCTTTTACACACTTGGATATTTTTCTTTAACTCCTTTTCTGTGCAGATAAATCTCTGAAAATTGTGTGCTGGTTTCCCCTGGTTTTCTTTTTCTGAGTGTGGTGTGAGTTGATGAGCTTGGATATTTTTGATGTATGATTCACTACCACATGCAGGGAGGAAAATTATATTTTTGTCCTGCAGAGAAATAAAAGCAAGCAATTAGGTCTTCATTCAGTTAATTTCTACTTGCTGGCTTCTTGCCTGGCAAGAAGAGTATCTGAGGATTCTTTTCTATGTCTTAGTTCCTTGAACAATAGGAAATTTTTCCTTGCAGATCCCTCCATAATATGGGTATGATCGCTTTGGGTTAGCTCTTAACCAAGAGGAAGAAGAAGAAAAACATGTAAGCGACTTTGAAGAGATTCTTCTTGCAAAAATCTAATTAAACTCATGTAAAAAAATAAGCACTGTGTATATGATCTCACAGGAAAAGTATCATCAGAGTGCAAAGCCTTACATCCAATTATTCTAGCTTTTTTTTTGTATTTTGTAAAAAGCCTTCTTCTGATTTTTTTCCTATTTTTGTTGTGAAAGACACATGCTTCACAACTTTTCTGAAAATCTGCACTGTTTTCTGGATGATACCAACATCTCTTGCAAATTCAACTGAGTGAATAATTTATGAAGGTTTTTTCTCTTTTTTTTTTTGATGTTTTAATTTTGCCCAAACTATTCATAAATTTCATCACAGCTTCACCAGATTAACAGAAAACCGCACTTTTTAGGAAATAGGCTATTTGGCTGTACAAATTAAAAAGTCTTCCTCCCGCCAGAAAGGCTGTGAAAGGTGAGAGTTCTAAGGGAACAGCTATGAAAGAAATAGGAAGTTATTGTGTTTTGATAAATTTCAATTTTAAGGCTATTAAAGTCTGCAGTTGCTGAAATGAGTGAATTGGACAGTAGCACATGAATCAAAGATTACTTTTTTTTGTCAATAGCAACAATATAGACTAGATCTTTAAAAATGTGGTTTATATAGTTTTGCATTGGGGCATCTCTCGTTATTTACTACTTTTCTACCTGAATATTACCTGAGGCATATTTTTTTTTTTTTTTTTTATACAGGAAGAGTTGATTTGTCTTGAGACTTCCAAGCAGGATCAGGTCCTTGGCACACGCTGGTAGCTCTCTTGCTGTAAGATGCAGTTGGAGAAGCCATGAAGTCATGTGTGGAAGCTGAAGAAGTCCAAAAACTTGAACCTGTAAATTCCCTCAGATTTGTCAGTCTGGCTTATGTTGCTGCTTCTGAAAATTTGCTTTGCCACAATAATTTGGTGCACCTGGACACCGTGTTGTGCCCATGTGGGAGCTGAGAGTGGTCAGGTTGGACAGTGCATTGATGTGTCTGGTAATAAAATATTAATTACTATTATAGATCTCTTTGCTAGCTTGGGACTCAGCTACATGGGACATTCAGATTTGGCGCATTTCTCCACGTTTTCCTTTCCTTTGGAAATGAGGTGGCCTGTTAGGCAAGGCAGAATGGTTACCTGTAGCCAACAACAGGCATGAAAAGGGGCTCCTTGGTCCAAGTGACTCAGTACTTGCTGAAAGCAGGTCTGCTGGGGACAGACCTGAATCCAAGGCAAAGCCTGAACTCTCACCAACCTAATCCATAGGGAAACTTGGTGGCTACTTTGACATTCCCTCCAAGTTCACACATGAGGCCATTTATATAATTATATTCTAATGCAATCCCCCCCTCCCTGCTTCCAAACTTGTTAGTGTTATGTAATTAAAGCTGGGAAAGAGATCAGGAATGTATCTAATATAATCAGGGCAATGAAGTGCTGGAATGTATCTCTTGCAATCTCTTAATTGTATCCAATCAGTCTGTTTCCTGAGCCCTGTGCAAGTTAGATTTGACTATAACTTCTAATTAGGTATCTGGGTCATGTTTGACACGGTCTCAGTTCAGCGCTGACGTTTCTATGCTCCTACTTAGTTCTAAATTTGCCAGCTGTTTGCCTTAAATAATTCCACTCTTCCATTAAAGGATGCCATGTCTTATGTAATTACACCCACAACAGCATTGAGGGCATTTGTAGGGACAGGGAGATAGAAACGCTGCAGTGTTTTCCACCAGCCTTTGCATCCTTTAATTGGAATATTAAAAGTTGGATTCCCATCTCTGTCATGACAAGCTTCTCTAGAGTTATTCAGCTCTCGTTTATAACGTCCAGATTCCCTCTCATTGTAGCCACAGCTCAGGAAAGAGCTCTGCTCTGGGATGCCAGTTTCTTTCTTTCTTGCATTTTAACTGCTTAATGCCCAAAGAACTTGGAGGGCATATAAGGAGAACTTGGAAAGCTGTCTTGGCAGTTCCAGCCTCCTGTGGTCACATATTTTCATTTCAGGCTCCCCCTGCGTGACAGTGGGTGTTAACATGGAGCAGGAGCTGGCGCTGCGGGTTGGAGAAGGGTCTTCCCTGGTAGGTGTTACCGAGAGGGATGTGTTAATGGGCCACCCCAGCGTGAGCTGACACGCACAGTTGGCCCTCTCTGTGTCCTCTCTGTGTTGGTCTGTTGAGCCACCTCTCTGGTGTTGCTAAATTAGAGGAAAGTGGCATCTGCTCCTCAGCTGCGGCGCCTGGTGGGTCAGCAGAGCCTGAGCAGCTCTCTGGGCCCAGTTCTGTCCCTCTCTTCTCATGCGGGGCGTCACCGCCAAAGCCAGTCTTGTTTGGTCCCAGAGTACAGAAATTTTCATTTCTTTAAAGGTATTCAATTCCACTCCTCTAGTTCTATAGAACACTGATGAAAACCTGTATAGATTGGCATGAAGGACAATGCATTTTGGTAGGCAGATGAACTTACCTATTTATTTACTGCTAGGCTTTATGCACACAATGTTGAAAAAGACAATTTCATGGTATATTATGGGGCCACAGGATAATATACAACCTACTGTCTGCAAAATGAGGGGTCTTTTGTGGGCCCACTTGACCTGTTCTGTAGTGTTCACCTTGGTGGCCACTGCCTGCCCACCCCTTTGCTCTTCTCATCTCTGTGGGGTGCTTCTCGTGCACGCACTTAGGCTTGAATTGGATTGTGCTGAAGGGTTGCAGTTTGATACAATGGCTGCTAATTTGGTTTTTAGATTTAAAAATGAGTTTATAGATATACATGAAATGTACAAAAAATGCAAATGCCTTCCAGGTTCTCAAACGTGGAGTGCTTTGCCCATTTGTTATTGTATGGTGAGTACATTTAGGCAGGAAATCATTCAGATACATATCAGTAGTTATTCTAAAAGAAATTTTTGCAGTACTAGAAGGGCTGATGTGAATTAAATGGTTTATTTTCCTCCATGTGAGCTAAAACATGCACTTTTTCTTAATAATGTGCTAATAATTTAGCTACAATTGAAGAAAATGTTCAGGTTTTCCCAGAAATCTTTATCTGTTTTACAAAGCATTGGCTGCTGAATTGCGAAGGGAAATGAAATAAGCTAATGAATTATGAAACTTAACTTGGGACTACATGCCAGACCAAGAAAATGCTGAATGCTTGTTACTAAAGGTAGGCTTCCCTAGAGTATCTGTGTGACTTGGTGCAGAAACAATTGAAATAACTTTAAAAAGGTAAATTTGGCATTAAAAAAAATCTGTACATCCTTAAAGTTAGGATGCAGACTCCTAAGGGCCTTTCAGTTTTGAAAATGGAACCATGAGTTTTACTTAAGTCATTTTTGACATTTTTGGAATTTATGTCCAATGTCATCTTGTAAGAATATAGAAAGGTTCTTGTATGTTTTGTATATTCTTATAAGAATATAGAGAGAATATAGTGCCCCCTTTCATACCATTGGTATTTTGTCAGGTGTTGACATGTTTTACAGTCAAAAGTTGTAGCAAATCTGTCTGGAAGAAGTTTTCCAAAGGGTGACTGGCGGTAGCTCTGCTATGGCCCAGGAACACCAAAAGGGACATGTCCTTGTCTTGGTGTGTGTTGAGAGAGGCAGAGGGGCTCAGACAACCATGGAGAAAGAGAGATGCAACAAGGTTTGCTGCTTTATTCTCTCAATTATTACTTTACTCTGTAGCCAAACTACAGGCAGCATACGAATACCCCAAAACTGAGCAATCCAAGCCAAGATAAACACTCATAATTACTCCAAAATAGATTTAAGACAAAAATAACTAGATGATAAAAATCCAAATAGCTTCATGTAAAACAGAGAAAATGTTTCTGAATTTAAGCCACTTGGGAGCCTGTTCATCTCCTTTGCTGCTAGCCACTGCTTATTCCTCCAGCAGAAAGGATAAAAGTAGGATGGTAAGTGATCCTGTTTGTTGCTGTACATAAACTTTTCTCACATCCTGCTAATCCTGATGAAGCAATTAAGTCCCATGAACAATGTGGCTGCTTTCATTTGCATGTACTTTGGCAGGAGGCGTTGTAGGTTTGTGTGCAGCCTGCCTCCTTAGGGAGGAATTCATTCGTGGTCTAACTGATCTGCTTCACAGGAGGTTGTATTCTGCCGTCATACCAGATCTTAACCTAACCAGCTATTTCCCTGACAGAACAGCTTGATACAGTGATGGGTCAAAATGTTCACTGGGCTAGCTGGCTAACTTGTGCTTTGCCCTGAATAATGGGATCTTGCTAAAAGGCTAGGGTCCAACTTGCTCACCTCTGAAGCCACACTTCATAAGCCTCAGAAATGAGAAAATTAGAAGAGTAATTAGCGAGTGGAGGTGCCCATGACTCCCTGTGGTACTCGTCTCCCTCACGCGGGATGGCTTGCAGCCAGCTCCAGTGGTATCCAACATGCACCCTCTCCTGTAGTCAGGGATTTAGATTAACCTGGAAGCCCCTATGCAAGCGTAGGTAGTCAGGAAGCATGAGTGTCCCAGCGTGGGAACCTCACTTGAGCCATTCGTGAATATTATGTGGCCTAAAACTGGAAGCTGGTCCTTCCTGCAGTGGTGCTCCAGGGCATGCTGTATGTCTTCGTCTTTTGATGTCACTGCTCTCCTTCCTAGAATTCATTGCCTGTACTAAAAATAGCCATTTTCTGGCAAATTTAGATTTCAAATGATCATGAAATAAACATGTTGGCTTTACCGTTTTCTGTTTACATTTCAAACAGTGGAAAAATCTGTTTTTCCTTGGCATACATCTCTAGACTGGGAGGAAAAGTTCTGCCCCGGAGGAAGAGCAGGAAAACAGTTTAACCATGTTAAAATATGTTGTATGTTTTAAATTGCATTTTTGATATTTTGTTCTCTTTATGTCCTGCTTGTGAGATGCTCAGTCTCTTGAGAGAGGCCTCATGTCTTTAAACCATCTTTTGTATTTTTTGCAGCTTCTATGCTATCCATCTTGATAGATATATCTAAACATTTGTTGTTTACCAGAAACCAGTGCCCTCATGGGGATCCGTACAAGACCAGCTGTTTCTGTGAAGCCAGGTATTTGTGAGATCCAGATCTATCCAGGTAGCCATCTCTGAAAGAGCCAGTGCAGTTTTGAACAAGAAGCACAGAATTGAGATTTCTGTAGAGTTATATTTAAAGTTCAAAACAAAATGTTCTTTCTGGCAGGCAGTGACTTTACCTTTGTCCTCAGGCAGCTCTAGGTACTGATGAAATTTGATGAACAGAACAAGAAATTCAGCCATTGCTGACTATGGTTACGTGAGGACTAATACAAACTATTTGTAGGAGCCATTGACCTCTTTCAATCTTATTCAACCCTTTCCTATGGATGGTGAAGTAGTGAAAGTGATAAGCGAAAATTATGTTCATTGTTGTATAACATAAATTTATGTCCATTGTTTATAATCTTTTAATTGCTTGTTCCTTAGCGTTCTCTATCTTCAGAATGCTCTAAAAATACATAGAAGTGAGTCCTGGGTATTTTAAGAGGCAATGATGGACAGTGGGCACTATAAAAGCACCTGGAAGCTTTCAAAACACAGGGAAGCCCTGTCTGCTTGGACAGCACACGTGGGCCATGCAGTGACGTGCTCCAAACACTTATCAGCACAGTTTGGGATGGACAAGTTCTTGAGTTGCACATGGCATCCCAAAGAAATGCTGATAAAAGCTTTATATCACATCCTTGCTCAGCTTATCCAAAATAGATACTGTATACTTAGTTCAGGATTTCTCTCTGTGCCAAAGCGTGGTCATTTTTTACCAAACAGTTGTTAAGTACAAGAGTCAAGGGAGTAAATAAGACAATAATTGAAAAGTAGATCTCTTTTCTAGTTTAGTTGTTCTAAGGACTACTAAAAATAAGAGCAATGACTATCCTCTGTTAAAAACTTAAGAATCTTTCCTTTTAATGGCTTGAGTTGTCTGTTTCTACCTCTATAAAATGTTGGTAAAAGAGCAAGAAAAAAAAAAGAGTAAAAGCTACTATATCAGAAGCATCTGTGCACACAGAGGCACTCAGGGTCTCATTCAGGAGTTTAGTAGATACAGTTTGAAGAAAGGTTTCTATTTTCAATGGAACACAGAGACCCTGTGAAATGGTGATTGTAGCTTGCAATGTGAGATATCAGAAGGGTGCATTAAGAAGATGAGATGTTACAGTACGTGAAATGTTTTTGGAGTGGCACAGTAGCTTGCTATGCTGCACTGTGCTTTGTCATGAAGATATCATCTCCTCATATGTGATGTCCCTCTATGTATGTTTTCAAATTTAAAGGGATACAAGGCCCTCATGGCTCTCAGAAGCAAATACACACTCTTGTTCTAATCTCTTAAAACTGACTCCTGACAGCACTTTTCTTCTTTAGCCCTGAGCTAGCAAACTTGGCTTTAGGTTTGGAGTGCAGGTGGTGAAGAGAGGCTCCGTAGTGATGGAGTGACTGCAGCCGTGAGGTCTTGTGAGAAGGTGAGGGGACTGGGTCAAACGGGGGCCTGGGCTTGGGCCAACTAAGCTCTGTGGGTTCTGCTAAAGAGACTCGCTCAGTACAAAGCAGTGCACCACAAATGCAGAATAGCACCTTGTCATTTTAAGGTTACTTGATTGGGATCTGGATTGCAAATTTGCATGGTTTTGCCTTAGGTAGGGTCTTAATTGCATAGGGCCGTTTCTGAGTGAGTTGCCAAGAGAACCTAATTTAGAGTCTTTTAAATTGGTTTTGTAGCCTCTAAGCAACACTCAGGACCTCCCCTGGTTTTCTGTGGGCATAGTGCAAGTGTAATTTGCAGAGCACTGGCAGGTTTCAATCAGTGGAAATAAAATTAAAAATAAACATTTATAAAGGAGCTGTTCTTCACAAGACAGAGTAGAACTGGGGAATTTCTTTGGCAGGAATGAGTATTAATGAGTTGTCTGGTGTGCTATGTTTCCAAAGTGCTATATAATCATAATTAATCTTTACAACCCTGCTGAGAGGTACCTGAATATTTTTATTACGTTTTTTTTCAGCTAGAGAACTGACCTTCAGGTGCATTATATGGTCTTTCAGAGCTGTGCAGCAGCATATTAGAAATCAAGAGCTGGTCAGTCTTAGATGTTCATGATGCTTAGCTGTGGTGTGAAATAGATGAAAAAGTCTGGACAGATACCATCAGTTGCAACAGGCCTTGGTCATCTTGGATATTTCTGAAATATTTCACATTTTCAGGGCTTTCCTCTGAGAAAATGTACTTTGAAAATATTAGCCTTAAATAGGATTGATGGTAGGCAGCTGGGAGCCTGTGTGTTAGAGTGAATCCCTTGTAAGAGATCGACTGTAAATGCAGGCTCCTCAGGGTTCCTGTATAGCAGAGGAGGACAGGAAGGAGTCTTGTATAGATGCTTATTCAAAGTAGATAGCTAAAAGAAGCATCTTATGGAGGTATCTCCAACACCAGGGCTTTACTGTGGAGAAGTTATTTTTACATGAATAAAGCAGTGTGATATAAATCACTAACCCTAATAATGAATCAGTAAAGAGCACAGTGATGAGTCCATTAGCCCAGGTTCATTTGGGCCAGTTCTATGTACCTTGCTGATCACAAAAACAACAACAAAAAAAAATGAAGTTGATACATTTTTAAACTGAGGCTGTACGTGGGATAAAAGAGTTATTTCCTGTTATTACATCACTGGCTAAAAAGGTTATTTTGGAATAAATCACTATGCTACATGTGATGTGCTTTGCTTGTGAGATCCTGCAGTCCTCAGTACCGACCGGTCGCACTTACGACTGGCTTCCGCACACCAGTGATGGTGACGGGAGCAGCACAGCTGGCACCAAATACAAAACACTGCCCCAGCAAGCAAAGAGAAGGTGGCACAGCCAGCACTGCCTGCATGGTGTTGCCTTTGGCTGAAAAAACTTTGTTCGCAATTTTTGGCTGGGGAATATGAGATATGGTCCCTGTTTTTTCTATATAAATATCCATAAGTAGCATACAAGATAAGCAGCATAAAACCCCACATTTTTCCTTGCATATACTTAGTTTTGGCATCTTTTTTGGTCTAGATGTCTAGCCTGACAGTACTGAGAGAAGAGTTTCAGTAAAGGCTTCCCAGCAGCGCATACAAGATGCTTCTTTTCCAATGTTAAGTGCTGTTTTGGGAGTCAGGAACTGCACCTTTTTACAGGACATGCAAGGCCACTTGGGAGACCTTTGCTGTATCATAGTCTATTGGATTTGTGATTTTTATATCGTCTTTGGAAGCCTATTTTATATTGAAATCTATGTAATATTTATAACATTAACACATCTAGTCAGCATTGTTATGTTTAATCATGTCTCCTCATTAGATGTTACTGAGTCAGCTCACTTCCATGGAGCAGCATTTCTGCTCGTGTTTCTCCTATGCATTAAGCTGGCACTTGCTCTTACAGCAGAGACCATGCCAGGAGGAATCCAGCAAATTACTCACTGACCTGTGCTCCCCCAGCTGGATGTATGGGTATAAGGAAATGTAGTCCTGTTTTTTTTGGTGTGTGAGATGTATTTTCTTCTCATTTTTATTGCCTGCCTTTCTGTCTGTGAGAGAACATTTTGTAAGACAGAAGTGATTTTAGTCCTATTTTTCCTCCTGTGTCCTGAATTTAATGTTTTCTTTTCGAGCTAACTTCTGTACTTGTTTGTATTAGTCTGTACTTCAGATAACTTTACTATAGTGTTTTCAGAACATTTTTTTCTTTAGAACTTTTATTCCGCTTAGTACATTTTGTATCTCTTTCACTTCTTGCATCTCCCTTCTATGTGATTTAGTTTCCATGGCAGGGTCACTGCTTCAAACCCTGCTGTGCTGGGAGGGAGGTGATTCTCCTCGGGGAGGCTGTTAGAAAATCAGATTTCAAAACCAACAAAGCTGGTGACTCCTTCAGGATAAAATGCCCATCCTGGGTACCACAACGCGCCTGGGAAGCGCTCAGCGGTCAACACCACCATCTGGTGGCTGAGCTCTAGCGTATCCCGCATCCCTGGAAAGGCTCCTCTGTTTTATTAAGCACTGATTCATAAAGCTGATAAGGCATCGTCCCTATTCTGCAGTCAGTGCCTGGAATGTATAGAGGTAGTTTTCCAGCTCAGGCTTCCAAAGCTATTTGCTTTCTGTCACCGTGCCTGTCAGTCGCCTCCCTGCTGTAATAAAATTCATTGACAGCACTGACTCTGTATTTGCACAGAGCTCACTGAATGCACTGTGGGGATATTGCAATATCAATATGAAATGCTTGCTATTAGTGGAAAGCAAATACAAAAGCAATGTGAGCGCATGTGAAAGTATTTGATTTTTATTTGATTTTTAAAAAATATTAAGACTTTTTTTTTGTTAAAGTATTTACCCAGTTCTGATTTTCTAATTTCTCCAATTACTTGCAAAGCTCTGTCCACTGAAGGTGGACTTCTCTCTCGTAAAATGTCAAAACTTATGATGAGTAGAAATAATTTCCAAAACATTCTAAAAAACAGTGACATGTCACATTTCCAATCAGTGGTGACAGTCGATGGCTTATCCTTATAAGACACTGAGAAAGCTCTGGGGGAGCTACTGGACCTCAGACTGAAGCTGTATAGGATGGAGTAGGGAAGTGGCAATATAGTCTGGATTGCTAAAATTTTGTTGGATGTTTCATCACAAAGCTGGCTAGGGGGCTATTTTCAACAAGATCGATGTTTTACTGTGTAATGAAACACTTTGTGAGGGCTCTGCTCCATGCTCACGTGCTACCAGAGAGAGAAGGACATGAGGTTCCTGAAACAAATCCCTGTCTCACACTGATCCTATCCCAGTTTCAGGGACTGGCACTACAGTATATCTCCCGTGTTTGCTTTGAGCAGCCAGTAAGCTTTTCCAAGTACAAATCTGTATTTGCCTGGAGAAGGACTTGATAAATGCAATTACTAAACTTTTAGAGGGGAGGAAAAAGAAAAAATAAAGAAAAGAAAAAGAAATATATTTTACTAGTTAAAATAACTCTGCTTTAGTATGGAAACAAAAATGTATTTTAAAAACATATAGATACAGATATTCCGAATTTCTAAGCTATACAGTGTTTTGACACTAAATTAATTTAACTAAGGAGTATTTGCTTTCAGTTTTTCCAAATGCTTCTTACTTTCAAAGGTTACGTGCTAAAATAAACCTTGGAGTTGATGGAGCATGAAAAGCAATTTCACTGTGCAAGTATTTAAGAAAAGCTGATTGTTTATACTGCTTTTATTTTCCTGTGAAATCTGTCAGACGTAAGAAGGAATAAGTAATTCACCTGCTTTGAACCTGTTACTGTGTCACAAAGACTAACAGATTAGTGCTTGCTGATCATTTCAGAGTTGCCATTACATTGTCTCCAATATTTGAAACTCACACTGATAGAGCTCTGCCTAAATTTTAAATGCAGGAACTCGACTTTGTTGCCAGCAAAAAAAATAAAAAAATAAAAAATAAAAATAAATAAATAAATAAAATAAAATAAAAAAAAAATGGCTGC
>JAVCKT010034797.1:0-18188 GCA_032273925.1 Rhynchotus rufescens
TTACTGAAGTATATAGGATTTAAAGTATAACTTTTAAGTGACTTTTGTAGAGTATCTTGACATACCTCACCGAGCAAATGGAGCATAGAAGGCAACTCTAATCCAAATTAACAACATTTTTCTCTTTAAGCTTCACACCCAAAAGCATGATTTGTAAGGTCGTGGAATATGAATCATATGGAAAACACTAGTTTAAAAGAATAATTTCTGATGCTGTCTTTTCCTGTAGTTGGGGACAAAATCATATCTTAGACTTTTCATTTTTATTAACAAGTTTTACTCTTGTAAAACTCAGACTTACTCAGATTTTCAGAGTCAACCTCTTCTGAAGGACTTTCTAACATCATTTGTTGGATTAACTACAGTGGTTTGCAATATATGAATTTTGGTGTGCAAGTTATGGCTAAGTTTTGTAGTTGTTAAATGAAGTGCTTAAAAAAAAAAAAAGGCTTATATCACATTTCTAAACGTACATACTTTCCTGCAGAGAATCAGTGTCTGTAATCTTTTACACTCGTGTTGTTAATAACAAGATAGTGCAATTTTTAGTTTTTTATTAATTGTTTGACTTGTTGTTGGTTTAGAACATTGTGTTTGGTGGCCTTTCTACCACAGGGATGGTTGCTTCAGGTTCCTCCTTTGAATGAGCTGGTACCCCAGCATGAAAGCTGGTATTTGATGTCAGTCAGCAGTGCAGCATGACAAGGGACATCTCAAAGGCAGCTTTGCCTTCATGCCACTCCTGAAATGCTCATGCAGCTCTGTGGAAACAAACTCTGGAGTATCTGAGCTGGTTAACATGAAGTGTTCAATTTCATAGGAGCATAGACAATAACAATAGTCATAGTCAGAGAGTGCCTAGATTGACATCATCTGTCTTGAGGTTTTGTTTACATAAATCTATTCCTTGTTATTTGAAAAGTCTTCTGCTGGGAAACTTCTTATTCCAGCATTGCTCCAGGTGACTTCTGTGGGACCTCTGACTTTATATAACTGCTATACAGGATGTGAAGGTATTGGAAGCTATTGTACAAGTAACTGCAGCTGCAGATTTAACACCAAACCAATGCTAGCAACCTTTATAGTAATTCTGAATGACTCTTCAGGGATATTCATGCCCCTTTAAATCATTATTATTACATCTCTTACCATACAGTGCAAAAACCTGGTTCACTCTGCCAGTGCTCTCCAGGAGCAAACATTTTTATTTACTCATATATTGATTAACTCTGCTAGTAAAAATAGAGATATTTGCATGAGTACAAGAGTATTTTGGTGTTAATATGAGTTTTTTGAGCTAGAATTTGTGCTTTTTTAAGCTAGGTCTTGCCAGTTTTCCATTTTAGATATCTAGCTGCAGCATGAAAATATTTCCACATGACTACTTGGATACTTACAAGCAAATAATTAAAGTAGTCACAATCCAGCATTTCATGGCCCAACATTACTCTGTTCATGATTTTTGATGATGGTTTGTTAGGCCTAGGACTATGCAAAAGTATCAAATAAAATCTATGTGTGAACAATGCTGAGATTACAGCTTTAAGTCTGTCAGCAACTTTGCTGGTCAAAGAGCTCTATTAATGTAAAACATGTTATTTGTCAGTTATAAGTTAAATAAGTTTAATTACTCCCAATTAAGCCCTATATTGATGAAAGGGTGGTTGTTGCAGTGCTGCTTCACAGGTAAAGTGGAGTGAGAAGTTGAGAGGGGAACTTCAGGCAGGACATTTGCAAAGCAGTACAGAAATATACTAGGCAAAAACACTTCTTAATGCTCACAGTTGGCCATGAGCTGTCCATGTGATTAAATTATTCTAAAAGTAAAATATTGCAATGATGTAGGACAACATATTCCAAATAGAGTGAAATCATGGTTTGCTCAAGTCAGTGCTAGGATTAGAACTGCTTTCAGTGAGGCTGGAATGCTACCCTAACTTTCCTTTTGTTTTCCTCAAGTATTTTCAAAGGTCAGTGAAGTGCAACAACTGACTTCTGCAGGAAATAACTTGTTTGTTTCAATATTGAAAAAAAATGTGCAAACTATTAGAAATTCATTTTTATCAGTTCCATTACTTGGCCAAATTTTGCAACTACTTAAACTTTTGTGCATACTCTGTTGTGTGTTATTTCACATGCAGAGCACGAAGTATGAATGTTAGGTCATGTTGGCCTATAGGAATTTGAAAGTGCTAAACAAGTGATACATCAGGAAAGGATGTTCCCCTCCCTCTGAAGTGTTGCTAAGTTTTTAACAAAGATGAGCTTTCATTCTGCTTATAAATACAGAAGCTACGATCAACTTTTGTCTCGGTCAAAGAGTTTCCAAAACAAAGTTTTAAGACTCGTTCCACAACAGGAGAAAGTTGTCCTGGTTATTAGAATTAAAATTCTGTTTTTATGTCGATGAACTGCAAATATTTTCATATTGCACTAAGTTTTTTTCCTCTTTAACATGGTCTGTTTACTATAGCTTCTCTCTATAGTACTTCTTTAGAATATGAGGTCGGAAAGGTGTCAGAGGGAACCATCTGGCCTATCAGATGGTTATGAACAGAAACCACAATCTTTGCTGAGATAAAAACATTAATTTCCATTACAAAGAGTTTTCTTTCAAAGCTCATGAAAGAGTTTTGGGAATTTCCTTCCTGGTTATGTTTATATGCAAGATGACAGAAAAGAAAAACATAGGTTAAAATAACTATTTGAGATTATTATAGAGGAAGTCTTATAGTTAGATAATCTGAGATATGAGTGTGTTTGTGTAAACAACACACTTTGCATGGGGAAAGAAGAGAGATACATGGAACGGTGTAAACTAAGGTGCCCTATCCTCAGCTGGAGACTTCCACATTATTCAGGTCATTTGCTTGAAATCTTCTAAAAGTTCATTTTCTGTCGCTCTATTCACAGTGTTTGTAAATAATTCTTACAAAATCTGAGAAACCTTGCAGCTGCCTTACTCCAGATTTCAAGTATTCCTGCTTATAGGTTCTCCAAGTTTTATCTCACTTTCTACTCCTTTTTTTAACCATTTTACATGTCCTTACACTTCAGTTCTTCACCCAAGCTTCTTTCTTGTGTATGTGTGTGTGTGTGAGTGTGGGTGTGAAGAAACAATCAACTTTTTCCCTGGCCAATAGTTTTGGCCTTCTAATTTGCTTAGAAACAAGATCCTGCCTGCACAACTACATAGCGTGATTTTTCTTAGGCAGACCAGCTAAAAAGCAAACAAACTGTTTTTGCTGTGGTAGTTCCTCGGGGGCTAGGAGGGAGAAGAAAAGGTCAAGGATCCTGCCTGGAGAGACCATTACTAGCAACTGAAGGGGGAGTGGGCACGAACTTCAGTGTATTGCTGGCAGTGGAGCTTGTGCGTCTGGCAGGAAGAGGCTGTGCCGCTTTCAAGGCCAGCTACTTTGCAATGCAGAATTTCTTTGCCACCTAACCCGGGAGAGGCTCGGTGCACAGAGGGGTGCGGAGCGCCGGCTCCACGGCGCGCTGCAGCAGCAGCTCTCCCCCGGCACACACTTTCCGCCCATCTGCACATAAACTCCTTCCTCTGCCGCGAAGGTCTTCACCTACTTGCACGTATGCGTACAACACGCGTGGCAGGCGTGCAGGGTTTCACATCCCGCGGAATGTGTGGATAGACGCCGTGCATGTTCTCTGACATGACCCGCTCCACGATCAGCAAACGCTCCATGTCTGCCCTGCCTTGTTCCATGGGCGCCCAAAGCGTTTTGCGCGTGGGAAATGCCGGCGGCTCGGAGCTGCCTGGCCGGAGGGCTGTGCAGGACCTGCATCCCTGTCCTTGGTCCTAAATTCCGGAGCCCGGCACAGCCATGATGGGGCTGCCGCGGCGGAGGCGAGCGCTGCCCGCAGAGCCACCGGGCGCCAGGGAACCTTCCTTAACATGGCTCCAAATTCCGTGGAAGCGCCGGCGTGCCCGCAGCCGCCGCCAGCCCTCCCTGCCCGCCTCGCAGCAGCAGCGGCCATGGGCGCGCAGCCCGGCTCGCGGGAGCAGGGCGAGCCCAGTGCCGCGATCCCAACCCTCGGCATCCCCGCTCCGGCGCCGCGAATTTGCAAACGGCATCTTCACCCCCCCAACCCTCCCTCTCCCCCCCCAGCAAACAGAATCAGAAAGCGCATCTTACCGCTGGATGAGAGAGAGCAGCACAAGGGCCCGCACCATCATTTTGAGAGAAAATGCAGGATTCAAGAGTGCAAGGCTCCCCAGGCTTGTTGGATTTGGAGGAATCATCTCTGTTTTTCTCCCCCCCTCTTTTTCTTTTCCCCTTTCCTCTCGGTTGCAGATGGATCCGTCCCCTTCTTAAATTTTTTTTTTTTTTTTTTTTGGTAGTGGTTCTCCCCCCCTCCCTAGCAGGTCCCGTCAGTGGGATGATACATTGCGCCCAGCTGCGGGAATTAATATGCAGGGGGGGCAGAAATTAGATCCGCACAAGCCCTTTGCAGATATAATCAAAAAATGTCAGCTCAGGCAGCAGGCAGCAGCATCCAGATGGAGAGGAATAATATAACGGGGAGGGAAAAAAAAAAAAAAAAGGCACATCCACACGCTCACGGAATAAAAGCGGCGAAGGGAAGGAGAAACGCACACACATGCACGGGTTTACAGGGTCACTCACACGCATGCAAGAAAATCCGATGCACCGGGAGATGGAGTAAACGAGAGGAAAAAGAAAAGAAAGAATAAAGCAATGGAGCCTCTGCCTGAATGCAGATTAACTCTGAGGTCAAAGTGGAAATGATGCACTCTGCTGCAGCACAGATTAACACATGCGTGGTGTCAGCCCGGGTGCTTTTTAACCTTTGATTACACATATGCAGGCGGCCTGGGTTTTCGTTTGGGGAGCGAGGAGGAATTGGCAGGCATAAAAAGGGAGGTTGGAAGGAAAAGCTTGCCCTACGCCGCTGAGCATATTCATTTTTCTAAACCGTCTGGAAACCCTGATTGCAGAGGGGAAGGAAAAAAAGGATGGATCGGGGGAGTGGAAAAGGGAGGGATGGTTGTTGCTAAGTAACTCAGGAAATGGGGAAAATAGCATTGGTGGAGTCGGTATGAATGAGGTGATTTAGTGTGCGATAGGATTAGGGAGAATATACAAGATTTTCATCTCCCCTCCCCCTGATAATATCAGGGTAGACAAGTGCAGGAAATGCCTCCTGCAGAGAAAGGAAACAATAGGTGGATACAAAAGCTGGGATTTTGGAACCGGCTTCCCAAATTCCATTGTCCAAACATGCAATTTCAGCTGCTAACAGGCAAGTACCAAAGTCAGGGAACCTTAGGGCTTCCATGAGGAAGAGTGCGTAGAGGCAGTCTAGGATCAGCACTTGGACTTCAAACTTTTGTCCTCCAAATTTTTGCTGCCAGAGCACAAAGCAAATAGAGACAACCTCAGGCCTCCGCAGCCAGGCCTACTCATAAACCAGAAGACTGAAGTGCAAGTAGAATCATCAGGACCTGGACCTGGTGACCTCATCCCACTTCAGTTTGAAGCCCATCCCTCTAGTCAACCCAAAGAATTAAAAAAGAAAGATTTCTTTTAAAAAGTATAGTTAAAAGAATATAAACCTATTAAGCATTCCTAATTTTTCTTCTACTATCTCTGAATATATATACAAGAATATATATGTATGCATATTCAAGAATCAACATTTGCTCCTGGTTCCCTTTGTTACCTGTGAACATGACACCTTTGTGATTTTATTGCTGTAATCTTTTTCATCTTCTATCAAAATATTTCTTTGAGGGATGACGATGTTAGACATTATTTTTTTTTCTGAAAATAATTCCAAGACTTCCTACAAAATTGTTATGTGGATCCTCTCCAGGGAGCCAGCTTATGATGATGTCTCTAAGCTCAAAGAAAATCTTGTTCTTCCTTGCTGCTAAAATCCCTTTTTTCCTGTGTATCAAATACTGTATGGTATGTTAACCAAGAAGATAAGGGATAAGAAAAAGCAAATGCAATAAAAGATATGTTAATTAAAAAAATATACACTCTTATGGCTAATCATAGGTTATTGAGAGGTTATTCACAGATTGCATTTATTTTTTTCTTCTACTTCATGTTCCCCATCCTGAAATCCTTGGTGTTTTAGCTCGTAACAGCATGTGTTGTTTTCGACAAAGACTGAAAATGAAATGGTTAAATATTCTTGAAGCAAGTCTCACTATCTTTCAGGTGACGTAGAATTTGGGTAAGAGATGACTTTGATTTTTATAGGCTGTATTAAATATGTTTTAAAAACAGCAAATAATACTTCTTCCAGGTCTAGGTGGATCAGCTCCCTAGTAATGATGTAAGAGACATTGTTAATTATATATGAACTAATCTTCTTTGTTTGGAAACATATTTTCATCCATAAATAGGATATCCTCATAATATAAAAAAAAAAAAAAAAAAAAAAAAAAAAGCCTTTAGAACTGCTTGAGTCTTCAAACTTCAAGCAATAACTTGTTTACAGCTATGTAAAAATACGTAGTAATTGTAATAACACTGATAGCATTTAGGCCACCCAAGATTCCTGTTGCATATTCTAGTCCTGGGGAAATATACCCATCCTGAATTCATGAGGAAAATGGTATCCAATGCAAACATTTCTTAGACTACATTCTAATCTTTAGAATAGGCAATGTTAGACTATAATCTAAGACTATATATATATTCTATGTTGGACTGTATTCCAAGTTTTGACACAATCTCTCTCTCCAAGGCCTGTCTTCTAATACACTCCTTGCTTATTGAAGATGTATAAATTTACAAAATGGGTGCAACTGAAAACTGTATTAATCTTACAAATAGATTCACCTCATGGAAGAAAGGTATCTTACACTTTTTTTCAGGCTATTATACTGCATATATGTATGTGCTTGTGTGTGTTTTCTTGCTATCTTACCAGTTTATTAGGTCACAGCTAAAGGTCCGTAGTGAGGTGGTTCTGCTGCCAGGTGGATTCTGCAAGTGGAAGAGCTCAAGGTTCTCTGGATTCGTGCACACAAAAACATCCACGGATGTTTTGTGGAGCCGCAGCACGGAGGTGGAGGGAAAAGAAGGTACACTTTCAGTGCCAGACTAAGATCTTAGCTTAGAGATGATTATTCACTTCTTAAGGGAGAGGAAATGTAGGCTTTTCAAAGAGTACTTTTAATCAAGTTGAACTGAACAAACTGTGAGTGTGAGGATTGCTATCAGTGTTAAGTAGATGAACTCTAATCCACAGTTCATTATGCATCCAAATACAGATTTATTTGCATCAGCAAATGTAAATCTAATTATTTTTTGTGACATAGCTAAAAATAATCTGTTTTTTTTTAAGCAAAACACCTCATATCTCAGCACTGCATTCTTTTATTATATTTCTAGATTATTACTGTAGGATTCCAGATGGATTATATTTTTTTATTGAAAGAGTGTAATATAAACATTTTCTCAATGCTATTAATTACATTATGATAATCAACTTGAGCTTCTTGGGAAAAAAAAAAAAGAAGAAGAAACAAGTGTAGGTACTATTTCTTTTAAGCAAGTCATCAAGTTGAGGTTGACTTCTCAGAGGTTTCAGCCTGCTGTATTATTACAGTAGCAATGTCTTGTGCTGTTTAGGAATTTTTTCTTTTCCTTTTAGAATTATTTTAGACATTGACCATAAAAATGGACATTCTTTTTCAGAATATGGAAAATACACTTTTGCCATTTCTTATGTAAATTGAACAGTTTTCAGAGAGATTTTTACTTTGACTATTTCGTGTGCTTTCTTTTTCAAACAATCACTGAGTACCTGATTTACAAGAAAAAATGCTAGTAGCCTAGATGCAACCACAACACAACCCCCCAAACTGTGTTTGTTTATGTGCTTTGATCTTGTTTTAGAACAGTACAGAAAATATGTTCTTGGCTAAGAGCTCTCTCACAGTACTTTGATTTACAAGCTTCTGTCATCAACAGCTTTAACAAATACTATTTTTACTGTATGCATCGAGTATTCCCTCATAACACAATTCCTTCAGTAAACCGCTTTCCCTTTCCCCCTCCCAGTGACCCTGAGCTTCCTCCCCATCCTGTAATATCACTGGGGTTATTTATGAAGTTGAGGAGGGAGTCTTGCCTTATTTCTTCAGTTCTTCTATTCGATCTTTTCATTTATTTTATAGATTGCGGTTTAATTTTTTATGCTTACTCTTCCCACCAATGGGGCTCCTGACAGTGCTAAACTTTGTTCATTTAAACTGTACCTAGCTTCAATATTATTCTTATTCCCAGATGAAGAATGAAAATTTTTGCAGGCCCTGGAAAACCAGATTTTTTCAGTTATTTGTTTTGCCCAATCTGTAATGTAATAAGAGCAACATCAGGTTCTGCACAAATGCAAGACAAAAAAGAAACTCTTTAACTCTTAATTCTTTTTCTATATATTTGACTCCATCTCATATCAGAAAAATGAGATCTAGCAAGATAAATCTGAGACCTTTACAAATGTAAAGAATGTTTTCTCCTGTTAGAAGCGAATGGTAACAGCAAAAGCCTAGAAAAACAGGCAGCAGTTCATTCTCTCATTTTAAGGGAGAAAAACTAATCAATTAGATGGGAAGGTGTTAATTAGCTGTTCAGGAGTAAGAATACACATCACATTGTAAATTGTTATCAATATAGTATTTATCATTTGATTTCCATGTCTAAGTTTGAGCTGCAAGATTGACTTATTTTTTGTCCACATTTTTCTTTATAAACTGCTGAATTAAATACTGTAAAAATAATCTCTTTTATTAGATCTTGGAGGATTATCTCATTGCAGTAAACTGCAAGCAGCGACTATAAAGTAGACTGAGCCATAACAACAAAATTCCCCAACATTGTTGAATCCACCCCACACACATTCATCACACAGATTGCAAGCATTTCAGGAAAACTGTAAAACAAGTTCAATAGGTTGAATTTGAATAGGTTCAATAGGTTGAATAGGTTGAGGGCAGGCTTAGAGTTGCAAATCTAGAATTAAAAATTTGTTTCACTGGTTAGTCAAAAAGTGTTTTGAAGTTGAGAACACCCATCAGCTTTCAGTAAAGCAAAAGCTTTAAAGGCACAGTCATTTTAACAGTACCTCCATCACCCTTCCTGTGTTTTTTTTTTATTGTTGTTGTTAGTAGACCTTAGAGCTTCCACAGAGTGACTTGAGGGCCGGCAGTGCTCTCAGCTGTATAATTGTAGACACCTTGAGGAGCATTTACCTACTTTCTAACTGCTTGTTCTTTTTTAAAGAAGAAGATAAAAGGACTGTTGTGTTATTAGCCCCCATTATGCCTTATAGGTAATTGAGCCAAAATGCCCATTTGGTGATTCTGAAAAAAAACAAAAAAAAAAAAAAAGAAGAAGAGAGTAACGAGGCCAAGGCAGTCAGAAAAGGAGGATGCAATAATCCCAAAATGTGACAAAAACCTCCAGGCTATCAACCTAATTACCTAAGGTCTAATCTTCATAATGCTGAGCTCAGTGGCTCTTCCTTCTGTTGTGCTCAGCAGAGTTCTCTTGTTCAAAGCCATTAAGCTATTATATCCAAAAAATGCCCTGATGCTGATAGGGCACTGAGTAGATTGATCCAAGTGGATCTGGAACTTAGGGGCGTGGAACATCTGCCCTATGTGGAAAGGCTGAGAGAGCTGGGCCTGTTCAGCCTGACGAAGAGAAGGCTAAGAGGAGATCTAATCAGTGTATATAAATATCTTTAGGGAGAGAGCGAGGAGCATAGGGTTGCACTCTTTTCAGTGTAGGCCAGTGAGAGAACTAGAGGAAACAGCCACAAATTGAAGTACCAGAAGTTCTGCAGGAACTTAAGGAAAAAAAAAAAATTAACAGTGAGGGTGACAGAGCACTGGAACAGCTTGCCAAAAGAGGTTGTGGAGTCTCCTTCTCTAGAGATTTTCAAAACCCACTTCGATGCAGCCCTCAGTAACATGTTCTAGGTGACCCTGTGTGTGCATTGGGGGTTGGACTGAATAATCTCAAAAGGTCCCTTCCAACCTTAAGAATTCTATGATTCTATGAAGTGCTTCAGAAGGTGTGGGCTTCTCTATGGGAAAGGAGGACTTAAACTAAAATCTTTCCTCCAAATCTCTGTTAGGACCAAGCACAGGCTCTAGAAAGACACTAAAAAGACCTACAAGTGTTTACACTAGCCTAAGAGGCTGTGGAGGTTCCTGAACACACAAACACACACACACACATACACACACACACACACACACACACATAGAATGCAGAAAACACCAAAACTGCATTTATTTTTAGTTTAGAGTATTTATGGTTTCAGCCACCATTATTAATAAACATTAATTAATTATTCATCAGATTATTACTTGAGGGAAACTGGGTAGGGGTGCATGTTGCTCTGAGGTAGCAAGCCCACCCCGCTCAAGTCTCACACACCCAGACTATCGACCTTGCACACGAGATTCCCATCTCCTGTTCTCCCACAAAACAGAAGAGCCTGCGGCCTTCTCTCCTTTCCCATCATCCCACACAGCAGCCAAGCTGGTCAGTCTGAGTGGCATCTGGCTGCCATGGTGTATTTCAGATAGTACAGAAGAAGTCAAGGTATTAAGCTGAAGATGCAGAATATTTCAGGCACTGTCTCTACTTACAGTCTGGCACTTTGTCTTCTCCCCTGTATGTGCTCCAGTCATATGCTTCAATATGCTATCACCTCAGGCAGATAGATACTCCAGAGATCTATAAATACTGTTAGTAACATTCCCCTCCAGAGATTATTCCATATCTCCTTCCCTACAGCCCTGGCAGTCCTCATGCATCTTGACATGATGAAGATAGCAGTCATGAGCATTAGATCATATATACTCAGAGGGAGATAATATGGTATCACTGGTAGAAATGTTTTTAACACCTAATTTAATGCATCATTTAAATTACTTTGGAAATTGAATTGGTGCAGTGACATAATCACAAACAAGGAACGGTAGAATATAAGCTTTCTTTCTAAATGATCTACTTACCTAAGAGTCAAAATACAGCCCCGGGGTTAGGACAAGTAATCACCTTTGTCCTTTTCTTGCATGTCTCAAAAATTATTCCACTGAAATTTTCACCTTTCTATTTATGTGCAGTTGCTTCTTTTGAATTTGAAAGTTGACAGCCACTGATCTTTTGTTATCAGTTCAATTTAAGTATTTGCTTATGAAGGCTGATTTAGGTTAGGGTAGGGGTTTTTTTTTCGGTGTGTTTATTTCATTCTTTCTGAAACACAAGGCTTTTGATTGCTTAAAATTGTACTGAAATACAGTATTCCTGCTTGGTTCATTTTGTATTATGCATTAACACTCTTTCTAAGTAAAAATCTGAAAATGCATTTTAATGCAAATTGCAAGCATTGTATATGTGCTATATTGGTGAAAAGAAATAGTGTGAAAAGAAAATGATTGTGTTGTGATTCTGTATTTCCTACGACTTTTTAATTAAGGCAAGATAAATAAGTCTTTTTTCCCAATGACTTCTAGTGACTTGCACGTTTAGTAGGTTAATTCAGTTTAACACTTGTAACTCCAGTGAACACAAAACTAACCCAAAGTATTATTTCAAGAAAAAAGCAAAAGGGCTTCTGCTTGCCGGAGTTTCAAATCCTATTCCTATTGCTAGTTTCAGAGAATGATGACATATTAACTAGGTCTTTGTAGTATTGTCATTATTTGCCTCGAGGATTATGATATTTTTTAAAGAAGGTTTAAGTCAATGAATAATAAAAAAGAAGTGGGAAGAGCTGAACTGAGCAGTAATGAACAATACATTTTTATGCAATAGGTTCAAAAGTCATCATGATGAGAAACACAAACTATGGCATGTGATAAGAAAATTGACCTTTGCAAAAGATCCGTATTCTATCAGCAGCTCTTTACATTCCATATGTATTTCATAATGGGTGCTCAAAGAGCTTTGTGAAATGAGAACTGATAAATGGAGTTGCCTTTTTTTAATAAAAAAATGCTGATATGTTGTAAAAGGAGATGCACACTCTTCAAAGCTTCTGACAACAGAGAAGAAGCTTTTGCTATTACGCTTGCAATTGCATTTTTCAAAGTGCACTAATAAAATCCATAATGTTCTGTACCTGTGTCTGGAAAATGTATTAGACTAAAATCAAAGCTATTCCTGCAAGTATTAATGTTAAAACCATAAATATTGATGAATGTCAAGTCTTTTTATTTTTTTCATTCTGCTTCTGTATCTGTAGAAGAGCAGAAAATCAGTTAAAAATCAGTGATTTTCTAGACATTCTAGTAATTAAACAACAGCTTTGTACCATAACTCTGATGCACCATCTTTTGTCCATAAGTGCACATTTTACTTCTGATGAGAAAGATAATAGAGATGATAGCTCCTTTACATGTTAAAAAAGTATTATCCCAAGGCATAAAGCTCCTGGTAGGGACTGAGAAGTCAGTTCTTTTTATTTTTCAAATAAAAAGAAGTTGTAGTAGTATTAGAAGTAACATAAGTTTCAGAAACTATATTTGTCTGTCAGTACCAGTGTATGACAGCACTTTACAGTTTCCTGTAAAGAAGAAAATGCAAAAGCCAATGACAAAATAGATTGAAGTTATTTTCCTGTAGTATCAAAGATTTACATTTGAGGATCATGGCTTGTTGCCTTCGATTTGACATGAACCTCCATGAATGGTTTTATATCAACATATGGCCCTATTTCTGCAATGAGCCCACACAGAAAGAGTTCCTGCATTGACAGACTTAGAGAAGTCACTGGGGCTCTGTGAAGACATCTGCTCGGATAGAGATTATTTCTGGATCAGGACCCGTATGCTCAAAAAATACAATTTGACAGGATGTATTGCTGGCAATACATAGCTCCCCCCTGCTCAAAAACATGACTGAAACAGTAAAATTGAATGAGATAACACTATATAAAGGCCTGAAAATTACCTGGATACCTGATTTTCTGTGCTGGCAGCAGCTTCAAGATTCTGGGGTTTCATCAAGAGTTTTCATCAGAGATTAGACAGGAAAATCTGAAAGACTGTGAAAGAAAAGTTTTTCTTTCACAACATGACCCAAACCTTCCTAAAATATATAAAGACAGTCTATTTCAAAAGATAGAGAGAAATTCTGCAGATAAGAAATCTAGATTATGATTTCCATGAAATAAAATGCTGAAGGTTGGCATTTGTAAGATAATTTAAGTGAAGATATTTTGAAAGATGAAATTAAAAATAGGTTTAATTTATTTATTAAAATAAATATATTTGGAAAAGGTTTGCATTCATTAAGCACAGCAGTAGTTGCAAACATTATAGCAAAAAATAGTTTTTTTAATCCTATGATACAATATTTCATATATAGCTTGTTCCTCAGAATCTATGTATGTTTTAATATTTCATTACCATTGCACTGATGATCTCTAATTTTCCTATCTGAACAATTTTTCACTTTATTAACTGCACACTCGTTATTCACACATTCCTTATTATATCTCTTTTTCAGATTAGGCAAATTATCCAGGAGAAGTATCTTCAAATACAAAGGAAGATATGAAAAAGCTGTGAACTTACTGAGGTATTTTCCATTATCATACCAGTAATTGTATTGTGTTTCTTCTGTTCCACTTTTGTGGATGCTCCACAATATGATCCATGTGCTTCTCTCTGTTACTACCGTGCACAGTGTGTGAAGGTTATAGCATTAAGCAAGGAAACTGACTTCTGTCTGTGTTTGCAAAAAAAAACCAGATAAATACTTTCAAAATACTGCCTTCCACAGTTTAAACTGTTCAATAGAAGACCTTGCTCTTATCCAATGCTAACAGAGCTGTCTTCCAAGTAAGGATATTTTCATGTTTAATTGAATGCGTATTTGTAAATTAACATCACCAGAATGGCATCTTATATTTAATAAGCAAAGCATCTATTAAATTAGTAATTTATCTCTGAAAAATACTTCTAAGTGGAATTGAAATTGATAAATCTGTTAGAGCAGGCAGTTCACAGTGTCATGTTTTAAGTCTAAATTGACATAAAAGGTTCAGTGATATTAGCATAAAATGTAAAGTATTTCCAGATCATGACTTTACATTTATGAAAGCAAAGACATGGTTTTGAGGTCTGCATGGTTATTTTTCCCTCTCAAATACTTCAGTGTTGTTTTACTAATTTAATCATAAACTTAATTTAATTCAGATCACTATAGTTAAGGTTTATGTGTAATAGCGATTATCTAGAAACGAAACTTATCTTTTTTAGAATTAGAATACTGTGTATGAACCAGGGAAGATGTTTATTAAAAGATTTTACTAAACTGAAGAAATTTTTCAATTTTCTGTTCTGAGTTTTAGTTCCTAAAATTATCAGTTATTTTTAGAAAGAATAATATTTGTAAATATTATCAAAATAAAGCTCACGTATGCTCCGCAGTGGAAGAGAGATGAAGCAAAAATTCATGAAACAGAAAACATATTTAATCATTGAGAATCATATTAAAGACTATTGATTTAAGGCAAATAAAATTATCAATTATAATCTGTTGTATGACTCAGATGTCACTTCTCTGCTGTTCTACTGCAGTGATGTTCCTGAATTATCATAGAACAGTTGTAATCTGTAGGCTAGACAGTAATTCAGGTCTGACATTGTACAATGACAGAAAACCTGCTGAAATGTTCAGATATCCACAAAGAGACTCAGTAAAAAAGGGCCAATCATTTTTCATGGTGAATTATGAAAAAAAATTTACTTCTTAGAATATTCTGCTAAGACGATTTTTTAAATGAAAATTTGTATAAAAAGCAATTTTCAGTTGGCTTACTTGCATTTTATCTCTTTTCCTCATATTCATTTTTTCCTCATCACTTTTTAAATTGAAACAAACGAACAAAGTTCTTAGGCTTTCTGTTAAAAATAAACATTTTTTAAATGAATAAAAGGATACTTTCCAATAGTTTTTGGCCATTTCCCTTTTGCCATTGTAAAAGGAAAAAAAGATACAAACATCATAGAATCCTGAAGGTTGGAAGGGACCTCCAGAATCCATCCAGTCCAACTCCCCTGCACATGCAGAGTCACCTAGAATAGGTGGCACAGGATTGCGTCCAAGCAGGTTTTGAATATCTTCAGAGGAGACTCCACAGCCTCTTTTGGCAACCTGTTCCAGTGCTCTGTTGCTCTCACTGGTAGGATTTCTTTCCTAAGTTCCTGTGGAACATTCGATGCTTCAGTTTGTGGCCGTTTCCTCTAGTTCTATCACTGACCAGCACTGAAAAGAGTGCAGCCCTATGCTCCTCACTCTCTCCCTGAAGATATTTATATACACTGATTAGATCCCCTCTTAGTCTTCTCTTCTTCAGGTTGAACAAGCCCAGCTCTCTCAGCCTTTCCACATAGGGCAGATGTTCCAGGCCCCTGATCATCCTTGTAGCCCTGCACTGGACTCTCTCCAGCAGCTCCACATCCACACAGGGCTCCAGGTGTAGCCTCACCAGAGCTCAGTAGAAGGGGTGATCACCTCCCTTGTCCTGCTCAGGTACTCTTCCTAATGCACTCTATGATCCCATTGGTCTTCTTGGCCACCAGGGCACACTGCTGCCTCATGGGCAACTTGTCGTCCACCATGACACCCAGGTCCTTCTCTGCAGAGCTGCTCTCCAGAAGGTCAGTCCCCAGCCTATACTGGTGTGTGGGGTTTTTCCTCCTCAAATCATCAATAAGCCCCCATGTTTCTATCAAGTAATTTTTATGTTAATCATTATATCACTAACAATGAAAACTGATTCATTTCACTCTTAAGTGAGTTAACTATTACCTAAATAAAAAGACAAAGAAGAAGAAGTGGGCAAAAACAAAGAAGAAGTTTCTTCACCTTTAAATGTACCCATTTAAAAATTGTCTGGACTACACTATCAGTTTAAATTCAGGCAAGTACAGGATATAGTATATATACCTATCTGTCCTCTAGAAAAATGCTTGAAAATGAGCAGGGGACTTCACAAGAATTACATTTTCTTTTTATGCCTGCCTGCAGGCATTCTGGCCTCCTTTCAGAAAGGAGAATTCTGCACATTCTTTGATCATGCAGCGAATCCTAGCAGCAAGTCCTTGCTGACCAGATGAATTTCAAGAAATACGTTCATCATACTACTACTCATTTGCGATGAGAAGGACTCTGTGGAAACTTTCACTCAGTGCCATACTAGCTTCATCTTACACCACAGAGGTAGCAGGAGAGGGAAAAAAGCAGAGGATCTACTTGCTCGTAATATAATAACAGTTGAAAGTACAGGTGATTCCATGGTTTGGTTTTGTTGTTGTTTTGTGTTGTCTTGAATTTTATCCTGTAAAAACATAATAAAAAAAAAGTTCAGTGAAAAGTTTTAGTTAAAGCTATTGCCAGGTGAAAAACTGTTTAGCAGCAAAACGGAGAATAGGAGCTGTTCATGAGAAGTTGGTACACTATAATCCCTTATCAGACAAAAGAGTGTAGCATTTAGAAATGAATATAGAACAAGTTTAATAGCAGAAAGAATATATGTAAAGAAGAACATGAAACTCTTTTTGAAAGTATTTCTTTCCTTTTTTTACAATAATGCTGCTTGCAATAGCACCACTGTGAGCTATCACTGAGGAATACTGAAGTGGTTTATTTTTAATGGAAAAAATGATATCAATCTGAAGTAATGTTATAGGTAAAAGATGACCTGTCTTGAAAATTTAACTGCAATGCTTTTACTTTGGAATTCTGAATATGTGATCTAATTCTTATAGTAACTCCTTATGACCTAGATTCCTTTGACTGAATGGCTGCATTCTGGTAGCTGTTGACAGAGCCAAGCTCCTGTCCTCAACTGATTGAGTCCAAACATATGCATCTCTGAGAGGCATTTGATGTCTACACTCCCAGAAATCTTTGGCTATGGCCTAAATCTCACAGCACAAGCGTATGAAGAAAAAAAAGGAGAAACTTAGGCCAGACTAGTTTTGGGCCCTTTGGTTGTCTGCCTTCTCCCAGAGCCTCCTTATCCCTGTAAACTGGCAGATTGTACATGACACTGAGGAGATCACTTACTGCTAAGGGCTTGGTCTCCATTTTCCAGCACTTGCCTTCAAATATGGCCTACCTTAGACTCTCTTCTTTTTCATTTTTGGCAGAGAGGTCTCAGTTGCCATTTCTCTACAGCAGCATGCAGACCTCGTTAAGAAGACTCAGCCAAAAGTGTACCAGGAGTTCTAGCTTAAGATGTTAGGGGTTCTGAGTTTTACATATTCTAGGAAAAAAAAGAAATGATAATGGATAAAATCTTTCCCCTAGGCACTGATATATGAGGTAGCCCATGTAGCATCAAAATGCAACTCTGTAATTTGTAGCAAACAGCAAAACAGTTATTCTGGTCAATACAGCATATTCATCAAGATTGCTTTGGCCAAATCTTTAACCCAGGCCAGCTGTTACAAACATAAGGTTTAAAAATAAAATAAAATAAAATAAAACCTCTCTTGGAGTTTTCACAGGCAAACTCCAACAAGCTAATTCTTGATTCTTGTCATATTTACTGGGAAACAGGACCTATGTTAATGCACTAACTCTGTATGAGCCAGGCCATTTTTCTCTATTTCTCTTCCAGTATCAGATCTGATAATCATGGACTCAGGGCCCAAAAATATAGAAGAGGAACAGAGGATGCAAGGAGAGTGATGCTGTCTTTTGAAACCACGGGTTTAAACAGCAGTTCTCTCTTCTTAAATGTGTGGAAGGCAAACTTTAAGCCCATTCACAGCTCTTGATATACTTCTCCCACAAGGAGACTGTCACATGGAATTCATTCTTCTGTGGTGCACAGGCATCCTGCCCAGAATTCTGGCACTGAAAGGGCAACCAAATGAATGAGAATTAATTACTACCCTGCTTGTTTTAGAACAGGCTGTTGCTTCTAAAGACAATGTAACACCATACAAGGATATAGAGTTTACCCCTATAGTAATATCTTCAAAGGAAAACACTGGCAATTATAGTAGGTCCAAACTGTCGTGCTCCAGAGTATCATTTCACATAGGCTTCCTAGGATATGTCTTGTGATTGCTAGGACTTTTCCAGCTCTGCAGCTTTCCTCCTGCACTGCACCAATCAAGCCTCCAAAGAAGTGGGATCCAAAGATGA
>JAVCKT010034799.1:6916-26066 GCA_032273925.1 Rhynchotus rufescens
ATTATGCCTAGTGTAGGATGTGTATTGTCCGTTTCAGCTGATGAGAGGAGAGGATACTTAGTTGATATTAAATGCCATTTGTCCTTGTACTGTAGTTTCTACTACATTAGTTTTAAATACACCAATGTGGATTGCTCATAATGGAGAAAAAGAAATTAAATATGAATGTATTACATGATTTTCCCATTGAACTTTTACATAGGAGTTAGACCATTCTTCTGAACTGTATTGACTTTAAATAACACCTTGAATTTCACCACCTTTATAAGCATTGTTCTTTAAAAACACACATTATAGTACATCCATTAATTTTTTTCAAGTTAATTTTCATTTTTCTGACAATTACTTCAGTCTAAAGCACTGGAATCTTTTCCTGCATGAAAGACTTAATGGGAGACAGGAAATGCTCCTTTTGCAAAATATCATATTGCATCTATCAATAAATGTATTCAGGCTGTCTTCATTCAAACATATCTGTCCCTACTCACCAGAACACTAAATGTACCCATAACTGTAGATGTTTATTATGGTAATGTTGTCTAACAACCATCATCCATCATTTGTTTTTCCAGTAAGAAATTGTCATATTTAGTATTTTCACCAGCAACTGTAATGTGTGTTACAGTATTACCCTTGAAATTAAATGGTGATACAGGACACAAAACAGGCTATGCTGATATGCCCTTGACAATCTAGGACATTTTGGAGATAAATAGGAGGTATGAGAAAGATATATAGGAGGGCTAGTAACCCTGCTCCAAGCTTTCTAGAATAAGCCTTCCCTCTCTCTACTCAGATTTAGACTGCTGCAAAGCTTGGAGGAGTGCTTAGGGCAGGGCAGAACTTAGGCTTAGGCTTGCAGAGATGCACAGAGGGAAAGGGATTTCACGGCTACATGAAATTAGGGACAAATCCTGACATCCTTACTCGGGCAAAAATACTTTTGTGTCCATGGGCATTTTCCAGGACTAAAGTCTGGTGCATGGAGACCTATACAGGTCTGTTTAAAGCAAGCTCGGGAAAGAGCTACATAATATATGTATGGTTCTGGCTCTAGAAAAAAAAAAAATTAGACTTGCACAGTTTGACCTAAAGCAGGGGAGAACATGAACGTGAGGGAGACTGACTTTTTTTTTTTCTTTTTTTTTCTTCCCCTAAAATGTATTAAATTACAAACCTTTGCTTGTTTTCAGTAGCAGCTGTTCAAAGTTAATGGACACATTCTTACAGAATACACAAACCACTGGACTGATAATTATACAAAAAGAAAGGGAGCTGAAATATTAACATCTTGTTTAATTCATGAAATGAATATACATGATATACTAAGAGCAGAAAGCTAAATTATTTCACTGCATATAATGTGGATAGTTGAAAAGCTATAGTAAGTGCAAACAGTTTTAACAAACAGGAAAGGAGTTGCTTTATATAGTAAAATAACTAAATATAATTCAGTCATTTAATCTTAATAAGAACATTGTTATTGTAATACCTTTTGACTTTAATAGGGCTGTATATATGAAAGGAGGATGTAAAATTATTGTAATTTAAAATTATGTTAAGTCTCTTAGATAAGTAAAGGCATTTACATTACTGTTATGAGACTGTAGAATATTTTTATAATAATTGCTATTTTTCATTGTTAACCGTATAGTATCTTGTTTTCTAAGTCAACGTATGCAGAGAGAATGTACTTTTATTACATACTGTACATGCACTCTTTTTTAAATTACATTTTATACATGCTAGTATGTTATGTTTTTTATATGAACACAATTAAAAGGACAAAAATTAAAACATTCCTTGGAAAACTTCACTATCCTGCCCCACAAAGAATGCCATCACAAGACAATATAACATCGGCTAAGAACATTTGAGATACCTAACAGACAAAACACTTCACAACTGCTAAACATCTAGTCCATTATGATACATCATGATCCAGTAGCCTCCCATTAATAAAAATAATTGATACGTTCTTTAATATGGTCTCCTGCCATCTGCTTATTCCTGCTGCTAAGGCTTTGATTTATGGAAAGTGTTTTCAGAATGTTGCAAAATTGCTAGCAGGCACGATGATATCTGTTAAATCACTAAGAAGCTCTACAAAACCTTTTAATGTACTAGATGTTCCCCAGACAATCTAGGATAAACAGAATATTGTATTTTAAGATGTAAAACATTTTTTAAAGCTGATAATTAGGTAGCATTTTGGCACTAAAAGATACTCTTACTTAATGAATTAAGTAAGGATTTGGGTTGCAATTTGAATTCCTAATATCAGAAGTCCTGCTTTCTTTAGAAGATATTTGGTGCTTTCTGTGCATGAAATGATGCAAAAATTTAAGCTAGTAACATATATTTCAGTCATAGTTTTGTAATAATATTTGTTTCTTGTTAAATAGTGCTCTTTGTGTGCATCAGATAAACATTTTATTTCTAATAAAGATGCTCTCCAGAGTCTTTTTATTTCACTAAATCATGAAGGCACCCCTATTAATGTTAAATCAGAATAATATTATAAACATTACTTCAAGTTCAGTGATTAGCCAAGAATGGAAGCTTTGCTTTTTTACATATTTATTATGCACTTAGGATTTGATCATAAAAGGTACTCAGTTCCTTTGTGAAGGACTGAGAGCTGTCAGTTCACTTTGAAGAAAGGCTATGCTTAGCTTGTTGCAAATCAGACTCTTAATGATTAAAACACAGGATCAGAAAATAAAAATCAGAAGTTATTTCAAAGATTAGAAAGCACTATGTGATACATTACTTGATTAAAAATAGTGATATTAGAAATTGACAGACAAACAGCTCTCAGTTTAGCAATATTTCTATTGACAATCAATGGGAGATTAGAGGAAAACCTACGAAGTTTTGATAATAATCAGTCACCAGACCTAAAGTCTGTTTTTTAAGGGAACTGTAATAGTGGAGTATGCTAGGGTTTATTGGTTAAATCACTGGTACCAATCAAGTTAAATATATATCAGTTTCATTAATTGGCAACCACAAGACAAATGTTCTATATTCAGGGTGGTGATGATTTTGATATAATCCACCACATTGTGGTTAAGTATATGATTCATGTAATAAGAAAAAGGTGCCTCCAGGCTATTGTTCCTAGCATGGATTAAAATTTACATATTGCTTCTCCTTATGTCAAAACATCTGGTGCCTGCAAATGCTAACATTTCGTTAAAAAGTTTCGCAAGATAGGAAAAGTGGATTGGAAACATTGCATGCGAATCATTCAAGCATTATAATGGAATAAGAGGGTGAGTTATGAACAGGCAGATTGAAGAAAACAATAGTCTGAAGAGATTCATATGCTTATGAGTCTGATAGACAACTCTTTATAAAAAGGGGAAATGTCTCAAATGATAAAAAATAATCTGTTTAAAAAAAAAATCGTTGAAATACATCTTCTTAATTCCTTTCCAAAACATATTTTAAAAAGAAAAATGTGTGTCTAAACAAGATCATGGATAACCTGTTTAGGTCATACCTTCACTTCAGTGCATGGATGCTCATTTTCCCTATCTCCATGCATTTTTCCCAGAAAACTATGTTTTTCTTACCTTTATTCTCCTACCTGTAAATACTTATTATAGCAGTAAGTCAAGGAATAGCTAGGTAAATCTGAAAAGATTTGGAAGATTACTTATCCTAATTATCTTAAGTCCTTGAAAAGCCTAACATCCCTTGCATCAGCATCTTCACTCAAGACCTTTTCCCCATTAATTTTTATGTGGAATTAGGTGTTAATTTTGGTTTATTTAAAAACAGAACAATCAACACATTATTTGCCACTAGGCTATCTGAAAAGCCACATCACAGATTGCTGCAACTGGAAAAGTCATTAATGCTGGAAATTGGCTTCTGGAGTATACTGTTTTCCATGAAGTGCCTTGAGTAGTGATATCTATTAATTTTCCAGAATCAAAACACAAACTTTCCTGGGAAAAACTCTCCTTTTCAATAAGCGGAACCATTCAAAACGTAATGGCTTCCTAAAATTGCTTTTGTGTTTTTTAAAATATCTCTTTTGGTTAGAAATGCATGTTTTTAAGCCTCTGGAGTTCAAATACCTAATGCTCCTGTGTCCTGTGTTATCCTCCTGCCCTGCGCTTCCCTGAGAACATATCTGTGAAGCAGACAGATCACCCCCTTACTTCTAATAAGGCATAACTAGTGTAAAAAGAGTAAGCATAAAATTGGGGTTATCCTGTATGCTAGCCTGTGAAAAGCAATGTGACTGTGTACCCTTGCAGACTTCCCAAGGTTACTTGATCTGCTGCTACTGAGCTGGAGGCCTGGTTAGAATAACAGCAGGGTGGGAATCCAGTGCAAGCCAAGAGCTCTCTCTGTTAAACTTACTGTGAAAATGTTAAATTTTTGGATGTTTGGTAGTTAAGAAGATAAATTTCTTAAAAAAATCATTTTACATAGGTAGATCTTTGGATATTTCATCTACTTATAATTCACCTAAGTCCATGTACTATGTTATGTTGGAACTTGGAAAAAAGTATGTATTTTAGATAAATATTTCACATACGCTTCCAGAAATAGGCTAATATAAAGGTGCACCTTTTGAAAATATAAAATAGTAGCATTAACATTTCTTAGTAAGAGGTATTTTACTTTTAGTTGACCTGATGCTGCAGCACCTTCTCTCATTAGATGGAAGATCCTCATTTAGAAAAAAAATCTGTTTTGCTACAGAATCCTTAGGACAGTAAAGTAAATACCTGAAGTCCCTATAGAAATATCATTCCATTATTTCTGCTTACAAATAATTTCTAGTGCAGGATAGCTAATATACACAAGCAGTAGCTTTCTATAAAAACAAATAAATACCAAGAATTTCAGACTTACTGTGAAGGAAAGTGAAAGGAAGAAGTGAAGTATATGAAGTATCCTTTCACATACTGAAGGAATGTGAAAAAATAAAAGAAGGTAAAATTTTTGTTCCCTAAATGTCCTAAATGATGCACCTCAGGGAAGATCTCTAAACAAGGGCAAATGCCAGCTTGAGAAGCAGGCAGGAGAGAGCCAGGTCTGGGCTGAGGCAGCAGCCTGCTGGGTTGCCCTGAAATGTGACCATCTCTCATCCTGCAGGAAAAGAAAGGAGTTAATTTCTGTCTCTTCCCAGGGTATTTTCAGCTTACAGAGAGATAGGTCATGCATGCCTCTCCTTACCTACCTGGCACATCATTTTCTCTGTGTCCTTACCCTTTTTTGAACAGTGCAAAATTCTGGGTGATAAATAAAAGGATTCTTGTCCCTGTTGCTGTTCCTCCTCCTCCAGAGGATGGTACATACAGATGTGAGGAGCATCACCTCCACCCAGCAGCAGCCACAGCTGAACCCGGGAGATCGGTCTGTGGTTTCAACTGGCTAGTAACCAGCAAACAGTGTCAATCTACTACCAGTAATTATATAATTACTTAAAAGGCCAAAAATGGTTTTCTGGTTATCTTGACACTCAGCATTACAAAGAAGGAGATTAAAATGAAATTACCTGCACACTAAGCTTTACCTTTTCAGAAGAGTCAACTAAGTTTTGATACTCAGTGTGTTGCAATTCAGTGCTAAATAGATATTTTATTTGCTTAGGCCCTCGAAATCCCAAACTAGATGTGTTGGCTTCAGGCACTCACGGATTTACTGAACAGGCCTAGATGAATGGCCTTGCTGGTGTGTTAACACTAACAGATTTACTGGGTATTTTCTTCTATATAAGGGGCTTTCATGTTTGAAGTTTTGTATGTAAAGCACAAAATTGTATTTTCCATAGACCATTAAAATTACGCTTATTAGTGGAGCTAACCGCTTCATGTCCCATTTTGCCGACATAGTGCACAAAGACACAGATATATTTTGCAGCAAAATACTTTAAAAGATGTACCCACTTGCTTTGTCCCCTTTTTTGAAGCAGATATTTGAAGATGGGGTCGGAATAAAGTTTGAAATACAGGGCATGCATTATTTTGGATTTTGGAACTAAATTCTTAAGCTAGGAACAAGTGAATTGGAATTCTGCAGAGACTGCTTCTATGAGACTAGAGTATTATTATTTTTTTTCTGTCTTTGCAAGGGTGCTGTATTTTTAGTGTTTGTGCTATGATATCAGTCAGAGAATTTTAAAGCACAGTCAAACAGAAAAAATGATCTGAATGACAGCTATTGTCCAAATCAGACCTATACTTTACATATTCTGAAATATGGGACCAATGGGACCTGAGTCTGTTCACAAAAATAATTAAGATCCTCAGTGTCTTTTTCAAATTCAATGGGGGGGTATTTGTAGCAAAGATGCTACTCATAGTAAGGAAAGGAGAAAGCGTTTGATCCTGTAGAGAGTATTTCAGTGATATTGTACTTTCTAAAGCTTAAAGACTTGCAATTCTTTCCTCTTTTATGATAGCAACTTCATAAACATAGCTTTTCTATTATATTTTTGAAGCACATCTGTTAGTAAAAAGCTGTAGAAGTCTTATACTTATTTAACACAAGGTCCTACAGTACCTTTGTCATCGATAAAATATAGGGATACTTAGGTCTGTGTTATAAATAATAATACATGTATGTGGTACATGATTCTAATGATGTAATTCAGTTTCAGGTTTTTACTGCCATTCATAAACTGCTTCAGCAGACTTCTTGTAATTTATGATATCAATAGAGACCCTTAAATTACATCCTAGATTCTGCCATGGATTGCCCTATGAAAGAAAATGGCTTTGTATCCAATATCACTGTAAGAGGAATGCTAAAGGGAGAATGAACTAAAAGTCAAGTGCCCTTTACTGACAGAGAATATTGCCTTCTTAGTGTGCAATATATGAGAACACTTGAAAACAACTGCAGTAATCTTCAATTTAATTGTTTGCTTTGAAACTGTGTGGAGTTTCCTAGCACCAGCTTAAAAAGAGCTTGTAGGGGTCATGAGAAAGCTGCACTTTTTGGACCCATAGTTTGTGACTCCGAGCTGCTTTGGGGCCAAAAAAGCAGCTGCTAAATGTTGGCATCTTCTCTCCCTTGTCAGGGGCATGTACAACAGCGGAGAGGGCAGAGCATCACTGACAGGACACATTTCTCCTAAAAACACTGTGTTTCTCTCTGAAACGCATTGCCCAGAGTGCTGGTGGCATTTGCACAGGAGCCATTTGCTTTTGACTGTAGTCTGAAACAGTGTCAGCAGTTGTGAATATTTTCAATCCTGACCCAAGTGAAAATGACATCTTCTGATTTTGTTGGCTAAGAGGAGAAATACCAAAGCAACCATCAGCTTTTGGATCACAGCATGATAGACTTCTGTAGAGTGGAAAAGGGACTCCTAGAAATTAAGGAGAGAGATCGGACCGATTCAACACTGAGGTATTTTACTTCAGGTGCTTTCTCCCTCTGCAATGGGTTTCCTTGCTTGCACAGAGGCCTGGTGGCAGTGGCTGGAGGGGATCCACTGGCTCAAAGCCCTCGGGGATAGGGGAATTATGTGGGGCACTGACTGTGGGAAAATTCATGTAGTTTCCTAACACATTAATTCCTTTATTCTTGCATAAGAAATGATCCAACTTTTCACTACTGAAAAGCAGCACAAAGCAACTGTATAGAAGCTGCACGTGCAGAGTTGGCAGAAGTTGTCGGTACCCACACATAACTCTCCTGACTTCACACGACGAGCACATTCAAACGTTGCTTTTGACGCTTCAGCAATAAAAACATCTCACACTAAAGTGAGATTCTGAAGAAACTCTAAAACCAGTATTCTGACTAAATTATCTGAAACACTAATAGGATCTGTAGTACTTTATTTTTCAGACTTACTTATATCTACAAAATTTCAAAGCATTTTAATAGCATTTTAATCTTGATTAAATAACCTTTAAATTTGTATTGTTACCACTGAGAGGATGCCTTGAGCTGTTTTCTCTATAAAAGGTGCAAAAAACCCTAGATGATTTTATATACGTAGAGAAATTCTTCTAGTTCGTGCTTCAAATGAGTTCACCTCATACTAGGGGCAGGAGCAAAATCATATTTATTCTACCTAAACAACAGAGCCAGGCCTGAAACAAAACCCTTGTTCTGAGTATCCCACAAGTTTGAAAATGCTTGTTCTTGGACCTAACTTTAAATATTAAACATATTGATATCTGAAGAGGAAATGTAATGCAGACCAAAGAGACCTAGTACTTGAAATTTCCCCAGCTTTTTAGATTGTCCCCTAATCTTATTGTAGCTGTACCTAACTATTTATATAGGATAACATGCCAATTCATAGAAGTGCTATCTAGACTACTTTTTATCACATTTCCTGTGTATTGTAGAAGGATTTTACTTCTTTCTTTTTTTGGGTGTAATTTAATTCTAGTGACATTGTGTAATTTCCATCAACAAAAGAAATGAAATGTATACAGTAGAAAATGAATCCTGTTTTAAAATGTTCAGACCTGTCAGGTGTCCATTAATCTATAAATATTCCATGTAGGAAGTAGAAAGCAATATGAGTTTTCACATCCTTTGTGTTTAATATTTACCTGTGGGCATGTATAAAATAATTCTAATAAATCCACAGCTACTTACAATTTACAGAATGGGACTAAGTAGTAGTTGATCCTAAACTGACACAAACCAGATATTCTCTTAATGTTACTCCAAGGAATTTTAAACTGACTCTGTTAAAGCCAAGGTTATTTGCCTTGGGGATGCCTAATGGAAGGGTTATTATAACACTGTCCACAAATAGGTGTCTTGAGAGAGCCCGGGCCATAATACTTCATTGACAGCTAATAGATTGTGCTATTGCTGTATCATGGTGATCTCTGAGGCCAAAGGTCAGATCTCTTCCTTAATATTTAAATAAAGATACTTGACTAGAGCAGAAAACAGCTTATTGCCAGTGATGGCTGCTGCTCAATTTACAAGAACCTTTACAAAGTCATGCTAATTCCCGGCCTCCTTAGAATGCACGATAACCTTTCATAAATCCATCTTTTCCAGATGTCCTTGGAAATGACAGTTATAAAACTACAAATGATTTGTAATGCAAAATGGGATTGACAGTCTTGGAGATTAGTTCTCAATGTACTAAAATGACTAAAGACTATAACTAACAAAAAGCTTAAAATGCATCAATAAGTAACTGCCAAAACAGCTCACGACTATCTTAAACATCCTCAGTAGCTGCTGGAAAATAAGAAATACTCATAATTATGAGCCATTTTACCCATAAGGGTCTCAGACTAAAAATTCCTCTCTGTGGGTCAGTCTAGAATACAGATTTTTGAATCGCTCATGTTTTAAATAAAGATTTTTTTTCTGTATCATTCTCTCCGTGAACAGAATTGTTTATGAACCAAACAGAATTGTTTATGAGATCAAATTCTGCCTAGACTCTTCACAGTTCAAATGAGTTGTGAAGCCTGTTAAAATTTAAAAAGTGTTACAGAAAATGTTTTTTTGAAATCAGTAATACTCTTCTGAAATTTAAGGAAAAAATCTCTTCTAAGATATTTTTGAACATATACAGGATTTGAATTTTCACTGAAATATGCACTATAATTTTTATTTACAGGCAATTCTGCATTTTTGGTTGCTCCAGAGGATGCTTTATATTTCAGGAAAAAATATTCATTTTTTTTAAATGACCTGTACAAGCAATGTATGAATAGTTTACTATTTCCAAAAGGCTGTATTTAAAAACAAAACAAAACAAAACAAAACAAAACAAAACAAAACAAACAAAAAAAAACCCCAAAAGGTAACAGATATTGAGAGGGATTTTTAGAATTACAGTTATTTTATTTGTTAAAATAAACAAATAATCAAAACCTATGATATAATACTTAAAAATAACAACAAGGCATATCTATGTCTTGACACTCAGACATAGCTCTAGAATCTGAGGGTCTGCCTTGTTAGTGAAACACGAGGATAACATTATGGTTATATTTATCATCCCTCTCTTATCCTACTGTCTGCAACATTTCTCTCCTGCTTTTATTTAATTTTCTCTCTCTAAAACAGTTAAATCCTTAGAAAGGTTATTTTTGCAAGCTGGAAACTTTCAGTGTATTAATGAAGTATTTGTAAAATATGTGTTTGACATGCTAATGAAGCATATTGCTGTGACATGGTAAATTCTGTCACATTCACATATTTTAAAAGATACTTAAAAATATTCCTAATATATATTGTAAACAATCACTTACCTTGGTTGGTCACAAATATATTTCTTGCCTTTGTTCATTGTGGATTATTTCAAAGTCTTGATTTCTGCAGTATTTGCAATTCTCACATTTTAAACAGATTATTAAAATATATTTTCGTGAACTATTTGTTCACACATGTTTTACTTCACCTGCATAGCATTTCTTTCATGGCACATGATTGTCAAGATTTAATGCTGTTATTTCATCTTCTGGTCTGAATGAGTGAAACTCACTCATCAGCCACTGTCCAGTTTATGAACAAAATATATTCCTATATATTTTTAAAGAATAACCATAATGAAGATAACTACTGGAAGAAAAAAACAGATCTTTCCTGTTATGTTTCCAAGGACTATTTTGCCTTGGATTTGTAACCACAGTTCTATTAGGCCTAAACTGTACCATACAGAGCTCAGAAACTTGCTCTCTGGAGAAGCTGGCTATGGTAAATCAAAAAATTAAAGGAATAAAGTCATGGTGCTTGCTGGATTCTGCAGAATCCCCAGACCTCTGCGCTTTGAATGAACTATGTCATCTTGCAGATTAGATGTGCCTTGGGGGCCAAGTGGCACTGATGGTTAAAGTGGAAGAGGGAAAATACATTGAAATTGTTAGATGGGTTTTGGTGGGTTCTGAAGCTCTGAGTAACTGAAGACTGCCAGGACTTTGATAATGTTGTGTATCTTCGTTAAAAGAAGTCTCATGTGCTTGCAAAGGAGCTGAAGCAATGCTGGATGCAACCACGGCTCAACTGCTGGTTGTCACTCTTCAGTTTTCATACTGGGGCCCTCTGATAGCAAGGTCCAGTGCAAGGTAAAGCAGCTTCACTTAGGTCAATTGCTGAAGAGGATGAAGCAGAGATGAAAAGTAGCATCTGTAGAAAAAGGTGACTACAGACATCTTGTAAGAAGGTGTCTCACTATTGTGTTAAATGCATGTGTGGTACCTACAGAACTAGGAGGCAGATGAACAAAGCCTTGTGAATGCCACTAGAAGCTGTCCAGAGGTTTAAAGGGAAATCTAATTGCCTAAGTCAATTTGTCTTTTAAAATAGGAATTTAGATTGTCCATCAGGTAATGTTTTAACATTAAGCAGAGCAATAATTAAATACATTTAATATTTTTGGCTTGAAAAATTAGATTGCTGGTAGGACTAATATGGATTCAATAGCTACTCAGTTATTCCTCTGCATTTGCACTGGAATATATAAGACTCGAGTCTGGTGCCTTTTAATAGTGATTAAATATTTTCTTATATGTCTTCCAGATTAATTCAAAAGTTACGGTTGATATAAATCCCCAAAGAAATTATACTTCTAAACAACATCCTTTTGTGGATACAGGGTCAGGAGCTGCACAGATGTTCAAGAAAATTACACCCCAAAAATAGAGAAAAGACTTCTCTTGGCGATTTTAAGCATAAAGCATCAAATCTGTTTGTATTCTCAGAAAGAAAAGCAAGAAATGAGGGGAAAAAATCACAAGGGTTACAAAGCTAATGTGATAGGCTTAGAATCCTGTAATTTGGGATCTCTCAGCTCCAGAAAACAATCTTTTGACTTACCAAATATATTCAGGAGATCAAAAAGAAAAGAAGGGAGTATTGGATGGCTACATACAAAATGGTTTTACTCTGCTGAACCTGCCATAAATCAGTAATTCATTTTCAATGAGAAAACTGAATCCATGTGTCTCTCTTTATAGGAATAATCTTTAAAAGATGAACACAAATTTTATGCACAAAGATCACAATCCGAAATACATTGTTGCACAAGACCACCTCCAGCAATAGTCTAAATAACATTTAGAGAGGAGTCCACCTATAGGGGAAAAGTAGCCCAGATGCCTATCTGATCAGAGTTGATGAGGCAAACATGATGAAGTTATTCACTAAAGTAGACCCCATAGGTTTTTTGCCGTCAGCAGTATATTCAAGGAACTGATTGATAAGCCCTGTTTTCCTGAAATAAATGTCTGAAGCATAAGGAAACGAAAAACGAGGATACACCATGTAAAAATGAATGGGATCAGAGCAAAAAAGTGGGTAGTTAGAAGGAGCTAATGTGGCATATATAAACAGTACTTTTAACTTTTATCTTCTAAAAACTAAAAGGGAAAAGGAGCAAGTTTTGAAAAATGGAATGCAGCTTTTTATCCTTTTGTTTTAATAATGCCACTGCTTACTTACACAACGATGTGCTTTCTCCTTTTCGCAGTGATGTACTGTTGTCACACAGAAAACAAAGCTGTATGCACATATATTATGCCATTAGAGTCTACTTAAAAAGACAAATGCTGCCTTTGCAAATTTCAAAGTGCCAGCTGTCCGATTCCGAGGCTTGATAAAATACTTAGGCACAAGTGGGAACCAGGTTCCTTTCACAAATTGCAGAGAACTGTTTGTAAAATTCCTGAAAGAACTGTGAATAACCTGTATGATGAATGGGGTCGAGAAATCTCATCATCCTCATGTATCTGAGGAGAGCTTAATTAATTCAAATGAAGAAATTAAAGGCCTATGAAGAGGATTAAGGCAAAGCTGAAAATAAAAATAGATCTGCAAAATATTAGATCTCCCCTAGCCTCAAAAGAGATCAATTAAATCTTTACAAGAGAAACGGCACTGAAAAGGTCTCCTGTGGGGCCAGCAAAAGTCTGAAGTGTAATATTTTGGAAATGCCATAATTTAAGGAGAATACAATGTGTTATTTTTATATGCTGCAGAACCCTACAACTCCACCTCTCTCTCCTGCTAAAAATCCTACTCAACTAGGTTAATGCTCACAACTCTTTGACATAATGTCCTGGATTTTAACATGTTCTGCCTTTTTTATTTTCCATGTCTGCAGCAGTCCCAGAAGTCAGTCACCTCAATGCTATTATTCTTCGCAATTCAGACAGGAATGACCAATTGCTTTATAAACTATGTTTACCATGCAGAAGACTAGCTGGTAAACACCGCTGCAGTAATCAAGCCTTATCTTTATATATATATGTTTTAGAGCCTCATGCACAAAGTGTTTAAATTTATGATGAACTGCTTGCTCCATCTCTAATTAGCATTAACACTAAAAACACTATTCACTATTCATATTTGCTCATCTCCTTATCTTAGATTAACCACTGTTTAATATGTGGTTAAAATTATTCTGCACATCATCAACTGATCTATGTGAAACAGCACAGAGAACAAAAGAAGCTTAATCTTCCATGAAGCTTCAGTCAAGTGAAACTGTACATAATCCAGAAACAGTTTCTTTTTGATAACCTGCACTTACTATACACTGCATGTCTCCCCTCTCTTTGCCCCTGCATATTTTGAATCTGTTAATTAAAAAAAAAAAAAAAAAAAAAAAGCCCTTATTATTATTATTTTACCGTCTTTCACTCTTTGGGCCTAACTGTGCAAACTCTTTGCATTGGGCACGATGGTTGAGCTGTCCCGTTGACACGACTGTGTGCTAACAACCATGATACCAACGGGACCACTTGCAGTAACATTCATCTAGGAAGAAAGCAGACTTTGTGAGATGAGGCTTTGAAGAGTGATTGTAGTTGCAAATGACTTGAGACAAATAGTTGTCTTTTGGGCTGCTAACCATCTGTAGGATGAAAAAGAAATAGAAATGGAAATAAAAAGAAGAATAACAACAACAAAAAAAAACCTTCCATAAACAATGCAAATAATAACAAAGTAAGATGGCATTAATATAGTGAATTATAATGGTATGACTGCAGAGGGTCTTGTTAGTGAATAAGAACATAAATTGCCTCACTGAACCCTCTGTTTTTCCAAAGTGATTTAATCACCTAAGTGAGTCTGAAAGGGCTCAGCAAACAGCCACAGTAAAACAAGACTAATTTTCTGTAGCTTGAAATATTGCGCAGTTTTAAAAAATCACCTGGGAGTAATGGCAATATTTTAATTTTTAATAACGTGTGTCACTGTGTGCTGCTGCGTAACACGGTAAATTAAAGGGTTTAACTGTTATTAAGGTGTCTGTGTCCATTTAGCTGAGCAGTTGTGAATCGGATGCCTGCGGACACGGCCAAAGAGGGGCACAAGCGGCACCCTCACTCCTTATCGGGGTTTGCCTCTATTTCCAGGGGGCAAAGCCGGGGCGCTCTGCGTTTGGGAGAGCAAAGTTGGAGCTGGAGAAAGGCGAGCGCAGACAATAAAGTGCTTTTTAGCCAGGCCTGCTCTGAGCCACTAGAGGTCTCTCTCGTAACAGCTTTCCTGCTCCTGGCAGCATTAATTATTTTACTCAAAGGAACAATTCTACCTTTTAGATTGGAATGCCTCACTTTAAGTGGTATGCTAGAGAAAGATATAATGCCTCCTTAGCTTGTTCTCCTGCTGATGAGTAGATGTTGGCTTGACTGAATGAATCATCCTGGATATTTTAATACACAATGGATATACTTTAGCAAAGAAGTTTGAGCTTTAACCTTGGCTTCCAAAAGGTTGAAAATTTGACCAGATAAAACAATATGCTACAGTAAAAAGTGCCTGACTATTGAGAGGCAGACAGCAGGATACTTCAAACTCTCCCAAGGACATCCAAGATCTGGTACATACTTAGATCCAATAATTGCAAGCATAAACCTTTTTCTACATTAATTTCAATTTCTTCTTAAAATAAAACTTATTTTGCAACATGATTTAACAGTAAAGTTATATTGTTTAAATACTTGCAAATTGCAATGTGATTTTTTTAATAAGGAATGATGCTAGTCAAATGGTTTTTTGTAACCTTATTATGAAAAAAAATCCTTCTCTATTTTCTATGTTCTTATTGTTTTAATTTCTTATAGGTTGTTATCTCCCTTTTTACTTGCTACACAGGTGAAATAAAGCATTTTCTAACTTAAGTGAAGTTACATTCTTGTCATTAAAAAGGACAAAAAACTTGAATAAAACTGAAAGAAATGCAAACAAAACCTAAACCCCATAAACAATGTAAGCCACAGCTTGAAGAAAGTATAGCAAAGCACATTGATATCAGCTAAAAGATGGTATAAATATTCATGTCATGGAAAGAATTTTCAGATTTCTGAGACCAGTGGTGGAAGAAAGGTGGAGAGATGGTGTATCTTCTTAGCACAGGGAGTTGCATGTAGGAGGTAAAGAAGACCATGCTGCAGCAAATCAACTCCAGCATCACACCAAAGGAAGTTAGAATAAGTGAACAGATCCTACTGTTAAGCAGAGAGATAGGCGCTACATAAGGGGCAGTAGGGGGGACAAAGAGATTTAGATTAATTGCGGAAGGATGATACAGTCTGGCCTAAATCAGGAGATGAAAAAAAGCCAGAAAGCTACAGAAAAAGACATTACAGTAAAAATTACTGAGAATTGAGCAAAAAGGCGCTTGTGTGATTATGGGGCCATAATCACGCCATTCAGGCTGTGCTGAAATAATCCAAGCTGAAGCCAATTTCCTACTTGCAAACTGTAAAGTAGAGTTACAGTGCAAATACACACTCCCCACAATATCTTATTGGAATTGTTAAAATGGCTGCGTAGGTCCGATTTATTTCATTCGCACTGGTTTCGCTGTAGTGTAACTGGAAATCTCAGGGGAGTTATTGCTTATTTACAGTCTGAGAGATCACATCCAGTATCTTAAAAAGCAAAGGCAGTCTTGATATTCCTTTTATGATTCCAAAGTACTTGTTCCCTTGAAAGGCTTGATTTTCCATTTCCATTTGCCCCATTGTTCCTACCTTTCTAAACTGGGTGTAAAACACCACCTTTCCAACTTTGCAGCTTGGCTTGTGGTTGACACAAGCATGTATACCCCTTCTAGTGTTAGATAGAAGAAAATCATGCTGTGTAATCATTTTTAAGATAGGTATATTGATCAAATGTTTAGTAGATCAAATCTAGACCATGTTACTTCTACTGTGTGGCTTATACCGAGTCAGACACCATAACTACACTAAGGTGCAGAGAAACTATTGGGCTGCTTAGTGAAGCTGTTGGCATCTGCTAAGACCCCTCTGTTTTACCCCTGACAATGACAGTTGTGTAGTTTCCAACTTCTAGGTTTAAGTTCTGTTGTCCAAGTGAAGGAGGAAGTTGGTTTCTGAAGTAAGAAGGGACTATGCTAAGAGAAAAAGAAAAGGTAGTCGATAGGATGGGGAGATCAGTAAAACTGGAGCTTTCTTGCAAGCAGCAACAGGTGTGCTGTGCTTTCTTGCACAGCAATCTCTCTGACTCATTATGGAGAATACTTCTTGCTCCTTTGACTAGTTCAATCCTTTGGAGGCAGAGAAGGCTGTGCAGTACTTTGAACCCACTGGCTGCAAACATCTTTTCACTATGTAGAAGGAAGGTGGACGTAAGAAAACTTCTCTCTCCTCTCCTGCTGCATGAAGAGCCCATTTTTGTTTTGAAATCCTGGTAGACACTCAATGCAGTTAATTTCTTCATTCTCTACAGTATTTCAACATGGATCATTGTAGCCTGAGGGCTGTCATTACTGCTAGGGCTTACAGAAGGGGAAAGAAAGACCAGATTCATTATTCATTTGTACTGAAGGGAGAGGAAGCGAATCCAGAGGGACAGAGTGGTCATAGACAGAACCCAGTTTCCCTTATTCTCAGTACATCCACTGGGCTATGCTGCCTTTGGCGTATGCCAGGGGTAAGAAACACGTTAAGTACAAGTGTCTGTCCAATAAGCTGTATAGCTCCTACATGTCTCCTGGGTCGGATGAGCTGCAGGACTGCTTTGGAGTAGGGACTGCAAAGAAACGGCTAAGGATGAGAGCCCTTGCTTTGCCTGTTTAGGAAATGTCTGATTCAAGTAAGTGATGGGGAAGAACTGCCACGTCCTTAACCAGAACTGGAGGCAGTTCTAATGGTAATACAGAGAGAGTGGCATTTTCTTCTGCTGCTGACCCAGAGTATGTGCCCCTTATTTTCTCCTATAAATCTACTTTTGCTAACTGCTGCATTAAAGAGACCCATGACCCCAATATTTTTAGTTCCTTTTTTTCTGAACCTTGGCTTGGCTATTACTATAAATTAGGAAAATGAGAAAGGATCGTGTTATATCTGGAAGTGTCCTTGTTCTGCAGACTCCTCGCCCAGTGTCAGTAGTAGGTACAGCTTTCAATTAGCCTACTCCTGTGATTTGCAATTTGCACATTTTTTTCTTTTTCTTTTTTCTTTTTCTTTTTTTTTTTTTTGCATTCTCTTAGGACAAAAAACACATGGTCAGCATGGAAAGTTTTGTGGGTGATGTTCTTCAACAGTGGTACTGGTCAAGTCTTAATCCTAACTATATTAGTTCTTCGGGAAGATGTTTCCCTGCATGTTACACCCCATACTAACCTGTACGGAGATTTCTGCACAAGGTCACATTTATTAGCTTGGCCAAGGACAGCTTTTCTGGAGAAGGCCTCCTGAACATGCTCCACTAGAATGTTATTTTATTCCAAGGCAAGAGGAAGGAACCCTCTCAAGGCGCTGTGCAAAATGAATGTGTTCCAGAGAATGATTTTCATCTTACAAAATAAAGGAGTGAGATGTCTGCAGATCAGAAAACTTAAAAGAGAATAATATTGGATAAGGAAAAATATGAATGACAGAAGTTTCAGTTTACATACACTGCTGGGTATATATAGTATAGCTGGGTACATTTTGATTCAAACTGGTAGTTTACTCACTGTTTGTAGGGTCTGATAGACTTACTGGTCTTCCCAGTGGTTTGGCAAGTCCAGATTAGGCATCCATCAGTGGATACCCTTTCTAACTGAAGTATGAATTAAACCTTGCAATAGATGACCTAGAAAAGGAAAATCCTATGTACATAGCAAACCTTTTATATAGGAAAAACTGTTTGCAGTAGCCCATGTGTAACTACAAAAGATCAAGGACCTAATATCTACAGAGCATATGAGACAGAAGGAGACAGACAGACTATACATATCCTATTTATTGAAAGAATATCACTCTGTTTCTCACTAGGATACTTTTATTTATTGTGTTTTGTTTCCAGTGAGAAGCTACACTTCCAGATTATGCTACCCAGAACATTTCCTTTGTATAGGTCACACAGTTATAGATTTTGCAGTAGATTTTCAGGCTTTTGAACTGTCAGGGTAATCATACTTCACCAGGACTTACTGTCTACCAATCAGTTACGTATAGCTCTCCATACGTAGTAAGGGAATATTACACCTGAGATCCACTGTGAAACTCAGGAAACAAAATTCTCAGTATAATATTAATTCTGACTTAAAGGAAATATTCAGAGATAGATTCTTTCCCCATGTGATTTGTACTAGGGAGATTCCTCAGCTATCACTTTTGTATTGTTTTCCTGTTTGGGTTATTACCAGCCTGTTGGGTTGGCATTAAATTTGTATTTATGAGAAAAGAGAATCAGACCAAAAAAAACCACCCCACATTACCGTAGAAACATCTCTCTTCAGCTTGATTTCAACCTCAAAAGTATAAAGAATATCAGCATACTTGTGTGTGTATATGTCTGCGCATTTGTTGGAAATTAGTTTTTAAAAACTTTTTATCAGTAGCCATCTGATTCATAAATTACTTTGTTTACAACAAAATGTTGGCATAAATAAATAGGAATATTGAACCAGAACAATTGCCTTTAGCAGCCAGCACTGTAAATCATACACAAGCTGTCATCATGAGTTGAAACACGCCTGCATATTTAGTACCATGTTTAGCTTGCCTAATCAGGACAATATGTAAACTGTTAGTGTGCATGAGAGCTTGCCAAGCCAAAAATTATTTACAAGTTGAATTTTGTGTTTCTGGAAATTTTCAACGAGGAAGAAAAGAGAAAGGATGGGAAGGGAAGGCAAGGGTAGGGAGGGGAAGGGAAGGGAAGGGAAGGCAAGGCAAGGCAAGGCAAGGCAAGGCAAGGCAAGGCAAGGCAAGGCAAGGCAAGG
>JAVCKT010034800.1:4749-16034 GCA_032273925.1 Rhynchotus rufescens
GGCAGCTGCTGGTTGTCCTCGTCAGGGGCGGCACCTTCTGCGTGACCTGCACCAGGAATACATCAAATTAATTGCCAAGCAGAATATAAAACTACCTCTTACTCTTAAAGAAACCATAAAAGGAGGGTTGGAGCCTCTGTAAGTTTTACTTTAGGGACAGTATGTCTGTTTCTGATGTGTTCAGAACTTCATTGGAATCGCTTCTGATAGTATATCAAAAAAAAATAACCTTAATACAAAACTCAATAATTAATACTGTGCTGTTAATTATGGGAAAGCCAGTTAAGAGAGTGCTTTAGCATAATAGTTTATTATCAGTACTTAGGAGAAGACTTTGTTCTAGCAGAGCAGAACAGGAATTGCTGCTCGTGCTGAAGATGGACTGCTAGTGCAGCCGGAAATGGCAGTTTGTCCCATTATTGTGAATCAAGATTGGATTCATTTTTGTAACACTTGCACTGCGAATTATTGGATTAAATGCAGGAAACAGTGAACATCGGGCACATTTCTAAACGTGACCCAAGATGATTGGTTATTTTTATAATCATTTATGAAGACTTGGGACTTTGGTTCTGTCTTTTTCAGTAGAACTAACCAAATGTATTGTTTGTGTCTGTGAACACCCTTGAGTTTGTTTTTCCCTTTCTATTTATTTATTTATTTATTTATTTATTAGTTCCACAAGATAGTTGATAATTCTTAAGCCTATTTGCTTATATGGCAAACAAACCAGTAGCATCATTCTCTTTAAAAAGAAATATATGCCAAACCGATGAGAAAATGTGAAAAAATGACACAGATCACCCTGGTAGCGTTCCAGGAGATCAGATCTGCAAACTTCAAATTTAATCTCTTGATATATTGAGGCGCTTGAGTGTGTGAAACTTAACCCCGAACTACTTTCCCTGTTTCATGTTGAATTGACCTCCTGCAGTACAGATGATCTATTATAGTGTATTAAAGTTACTTTCTGCATACCTGAGTGCATAGTATCATAGGTAGCTAAATATATCTTTGCAATTTGAGAGTAAGCACTTTGCAGACAAAGGGTTTTCATTGTACTTTTGCTTGGGAGAAATACTGCATCTTTCTAGCAGCTGATAAAAATCCTGCAAATGAGCTTGTGAATGAAAAGCCACAATGAGGTGTATTCTAATGAAGTTTCCTTGTTGCACTTACAAGTTTATTATCTGAACACCTGTCAGATGATGAAATTTAAAAATTGTGGACCAGCTTTAGATTAATGTAGTGGAAGGTACATGCTAATTTTATGACCAAAGATACTTCTTCATATCTTTCGCTCTTTCATATTTGCATTTCTCATGGCTTTAATCTTAATTGGAAACATCCTAAAACTTGGATAGAGCACATTTAAAATAAAAATGATTGTTCTTCCCTTTATTAGAACTGAAGTTTCACAGATTTTTTTCTCCCTACCACTAGCCTGTAAAAATAAGTAGTAATCCAAACTCAGTCCAGTATAAGACGGGAAAGAATTACTAAACTGTCTTGGTTGATCTCATGTTCACAAGCTGTTGCTTTTTTACTTGAATCAACTGCAGTTTATGACTCCATGGGTGTATTTCTAAGTTCTCATAGTTAGCGATATCCCATTTTAAAATTCATAAAAAAACTGACAGTGACCTGGTGACTTTAAATGTGTTTGACACCTGGATGTGATTGGTACGTGTGTATTAAGAACTGTTTTTATCAGTACATGTCATAATCCTGTAATACTGGTGCAAGTGTAGCTCTCTAAATGGTTTTATTGAGCTTTAGCTGTTGATTTTTGCCTTTCCTTCTGTGGTAAAGAAATTTTGCTGTAAGAAACAGAGAAATTTAAGTATGTGCTTAAAAAAGCACGTAGGCTTTTTCTTTCTGATGAACCTTTGGAGAAATACAGAAAAATTGTTGTCAATCTTACAATTATAGAAGAGGAGCTTCCTTGAGCTGGTTTGTTCTGCTGTTAGTGCTGCCAACAATGCTAATGGCTAATGACTGCTAATGGCAATCTTTTTCTTCAGCCTTTATCACAGACTGTGCAAGATATTTCAATGCAAGATTAAGCAGTATCTATTAAACACTTAGTCTTGTCAGTAGTTTCATTGGGGGTTATATTACAAAACAACTATGAAACTGAGAACAATTTTATCAGTCATTTTAAGTATCGGGCAAACAAAAACTAGAGCATATGCTTTTATTCTCTACAAACTTCAGGAAACTGCATTAACTGTCTTACAGTTTTTCTATACACACCAAATCTAAAATTTTAAATACACTGTTACATTTTGCAAAGTAGAGTAGGTTTTGAAAGTTTCTCCTTATATTTTGGAAGTTAGTGTCTTCACTGAAGAGCTAGTTGATGGCTCCTGTATAGTTTATAGCATCTAAACAATAATTTTTTCAATTAGATATCCAAGAGAGAACGTGATATTCAGGATTTGGCCGCATGCTGCAGTTGATATTAAAAGAGAAATAAGAGCAGTAAAGTAGAACAGTAACAATAAGAGCGCTGACTGTAGAGGTTTTTGTGGTACTTATGTGAAGTCTTTTACTCTCAAATCCAGTGCAAGTAGGAATTCTGATACTGATATTTTTAAAGCAAAAAAGGTAACAAAATTGTGATGCTGAATTAATTGTTTGGAACATGGAACTCAATTTGAAAGTCACTGATGTGCAGTGAGCATGTCTGTGGTGACCTCCTCCTATCAGCGTGGGATTAGTTAAAGCTAAGGATTTGAGTCAACATATAAAAGGAAGGCAATTTCACATTTTGGAATAAGCTTTCTGATTGAATTTGCTTTCCATAGGGGTTAATTTGATTAGATTTCTTAGCCGCTTCTGTATTCTGCATTTCTTCCAATAAATTCAGCATTTCAGTCTTGTAGGAGTCATGTTGAGCAACTACTTCATCCAGTAGAAGAACTATTGAGTTTTTTGACTTATTACTTAACTATAATGTGCTTTCTTATATACAGGTGTTCAGTAGTGTTTCTAAAATTTGCTCTAATTGTGTTATTTTTTTGCCATTTATATGCACTTTTCAAACAAAGTAATTTTTCCTTTTAAATAGCTTTTACCTGCCAAAAAGTTTTGGGAACCTGATGATTCAGCAAAAGATGGGCAAAAAGGCATATTCCTTGGTGATGAGTGGAGAGAGACTGCATGGGGAACTCCTCGTAAGTGACTGGTGCACAACTCATTCCTGTTCAAAAGATTTTGCTTCAAAATAAAAATGTTCTTAGTGTTACAGATTTGTATTAAATTTTGGGTTACTTTCATATAAGTTCTGAAAATGTGTGTTTGAACTGGTTGATTGTTTTATGCAAGTAACAGTTATTGAAATTGGGATTTTGATTTTTTTAATTTAATTTTGGTATTAGTTAATTATCTCTGAAATGTGGAAGCATTCCACGTCTTTTTTCAAAAAGTACAATAACAGGATGTATGTGTTTGTGTATATATGTATATACATAGTTTTGATTCCATATAGATACAGTATGTATTTTTTTTCTTTCTTTTGACAGACCATTCTATGTCCCAACCTATTATGGTACAGAGAAAGCCTGGACAGGGTTTTCATGGAAACAGTGAAGTAAATGCAGTATTGTCTCCACGATCAGAAAGTGGTGGCCTTGGAGTGAGCATGGTAGAATATGTGTTAAGTTCTTCTCCAGCTGATAAATTGGATTCCCGGTTTAGGAAAGGAGCTTTTGTAAGTAACACAGTGTGTTAAGTTTGCATAGTTAACCTACTACAGCCCTGCTGTTTTACATGCTTGAGTTTTCTACTCGTCCATTTTTTTGCTCACCTTTTCTCTTTAGCTAAGGTAGAATGTAGTTGCTGCAACCTGTCTGCCTTGGTTGGAGGGGCATAAAGTGAAGAGATCAGAGGGAAGTGGCTTGGGTAAATTTAGAGTAAACAATGAAGTCTTAAAACAAAACTTACCTGGTATCTCTAAATGAAGGTAGGAGAAGATTGCAAATCATTTAATTAAAAATGAGTGATGGCCTTTATTCTAGGTCTTCCTTTTCTGTTCTAATAAGGGGGTTTTGAATATTTTAACTGTATAAACTTAATTTTATCTGAGGTGTTACTCCTTTAACAGCACCGCTATAGTTAAGGTTGAGTTAGCTCTTCCATTATAAATCCTGGCATTCCTTTTCTCCTTTTGGCAGTTATTAATTGCATGTGGTTGAAACTTGATGAGCAAGTTACCCACCGAATGCAATTTCTTTGAAAACAAAATGTTGTATTGTTTACGTGCACTATAGTGTAGAATTAGGTCACCTTGTGGTGCTCCTATTGTGTTCTGTTCAATATTCAGAATCAAACAGATTCTTTTTCCTCAGGGCACTAGAGATGCTGAAACAGATGGACCTGAGAAAGGAGATCAGAAAGGCAAGGCTTCTCCGTTTGAGGAGGACAAAAGCAGAGATCTTAAACAAGGAGATGATGAGGATGTTACTAAAATAAATGGCAGAGGTTTGCCAAATGGAATGGATGCCGATTGCAAAGATTTTAAGTAAGCTTTTAACTGTTTCTCAAGAAGACAAGCATGTCTCTTAAGGCATTATTACAGTTCTGGTTTGTGTGTCAGCTTTAAACATTATCCAGCTGCAGACTGAGTCTTCCTATCTCACGTCTCCCTTTCCCGCTGTGCCACGTGTTTCTTAAGGTGTCGTTGGCGTGTGTGTTACTTCTCGTGAGACAAATTCATCTCAATATAGTAACTCTTCAAAGGAAATGATTACCTGCAAAATGGGGTGACTTAAAGAGGAATGGCAACTTTCACCCTTGTAACTATAAGCTCAATTCTTTTCTCTCTGCTTTTTAATACTTCAGTTCTTGCCTCTGACTGCTGTAGGGAATTAGTCCCCTTGGAATTTTAATCTACCTTCTAACTTTGCTAGCTCAGACTTGAGATTTAGTGAGTTTGTGTATGACAGCACAGCTAGACCATGTTTTTTTTTCTAATACTAAACAGGATTTTAATTTTTTAAAGACTGATCTTTCTGTTTTTAACTGTGATGAATTTATAACTGTCACCCAGAAAAAATAACAAAATCAGAAAAGGAGTGTGCTGCTCATAAATTCAGTTTAATATGATGAACAAAACTGAATAGTTGTGGTTTCATTAGCTTATGATTGAGCCAATATATAAAAATGCATGTTTGAATCCCATCCGTAAGTATTTCCTAATCTTTTAAAAATGTAATTACTGAAGGCTAAGTAGGGATTCTTCAGGTCTATTTTTCAAGACATTTTACTGAAAAGAATATAATATTAAGCTTATTACAGAGCTTAAAGAAATTAGTTCCTTTCGGATGCATGTGACTGCAAAATAAATACAGTTTTCTTCAATATTGCTTGTTAAAAATGCAGAATACTTATTTGCCCTGCTTTTCTTTACCAGGGACCTTGAATTTTAAAATAACTGATTGCTAGATACTTTTTGTATTATTTAAAGAGAATAATTATTAAAAAACTTTACAAGTGCAAAAAAGCATCCAAAGCCAGTAAACCTCTCAAAGAAGGCTGTTTAACTTCATTGGCCCATGTGAAGGTGGAGTTGCAGAGCCCTCCAAACAGAGGTTTATAATTGAAGCATTGACACAACTTTAACTATAGCAACAGAACAGCACCAACATCAGAAGCAATATATATATTAGGTCAACATATCTATTAAAAGAAGATTTGTCCTGTCCTTCTCCATGTATTTTATTGTACTTACTTGCAGGTGTTTGGTTTTCTTTTTCTTTTTTTCTTTTTATCTTCTAAACTGTGTGCTGAAATAACTGCCTCCTTCCTTTTGTTCTTGACTCTGAATACTCCGTGTCACGGGGGACAAATGAGGAACGTTTAATGGCTTCAGCTTCTGAATTCTGCTTGGAGCAAGGTCTCATTTCTAGCTAGGGCTTTTCAGTTGTAGCATACATGACTGTAACAAACTTGTTCTTTTCAGAATTCCAAAAACTGGTATAACTGGTTTACTTAGATTTTTTTTTCTTCAAAGTCATAGAGCAAGATGTATTGTTTACTGAGCTTACTAGAAGACCACTTTCTAACTATACTGTTTATAAATTCAGTGTTAGAAGATACATAGGTATTAGCTGCTACTCTGCATTGTTTTTATGCAGCAGCATTCAGTCAAAGAAAATTAATCTCTGCAGTCCTGTAGGAGGAAGGAGAACAGGTAGCTCTTAGGCTGTATGTATCCTAAAGTTAATACTATAGCACACTAAGCTGGCACTATACTCCTAGTATAGACCCTTCAAACCTGCAAAATCCAAAATATTTTTTTTAACATAGTAAATGATTTCCAACTGAATACGTTTATTTGATTCCCTAACATCAACATGCACCTCTTGCTCTATCTTAAAGATATGTCCCCTGGAAAAGCAGACTTTATGTATTCTTAGATAAGTTGAGATAATGTGGTAGGATTATATTAAGAATATTTTTTTCCTGAGTGATAATCTGGTGTAGCCTACTAAATGAGCTGGGTAGAAAATTCAGTACTTTAGCCAACTGCTAAATGAGACAGTTAATAGTCCATTTTAGTTAGAGCTGCGAGGAGCTGCTTGCTGTTTGCTTTTGAGATTTGAAAGATACTCATTATTTTGTGCTTGTCTTTTCCAGCTAGTGTGTATTGTCTCTCTTCCTCTCCTTTTGTATGTGATCTGCTCAGCTATTTTCTTTTTTCCTAGCCTTCCTTAGTACCTTTTATAAATCATGTCATTTCCAAGGCTCAATAAAGAACCTTTCCAAAAGTTATGGCTAATGAGAGTTCCCTCCATTTCACTCGGAATAGCCTGGAAGATTATTTGGTTTTGTTTGTTTTTTCTTTACATTGTTATAGTTTAAAGCTTTTGGAGGATTGTTTTTGTTTTAAATGCTTTGGAAACAAAATGTATTCTTGCCTTGAGCAATCATTGCATAGTGGTTAAAATTACTGAAATCAGCCTGTCTTGTTTGCATTTGTAAAGTCTCTGAGTTCAGAGGTTCTTTGTCAATAGGATATATTATACTCTGTCCATACGTTGCTTTACTTGAAAATCTTTAAGAGTCTCTCTTGAATTTGTTCTGTGCAGTCGTACCCCTGGAAGTCGTCAGGCCTCCCCAACAGAAGTAGCTGAGCGCTTGGGTCCCAATCCTGGCACCACGGAAGGATTAGGTCCACTTCCCAATCCTACAGCCCACAAGCCTCTGGTAGAAGAATTTTCAAACCCAGAAAATCAGAATCTGGATGCCATGGAACAAGTTGGTCTTGATTCTCTACAGTTTGATTATCCTGGCAATCAGGTACAAATGGACTCTTCAGGAGCGACTGTAGGACTTTTTGACTACAATTCTCAGCAGCAGGTTAGTAGTTGACTTGAGCACATGCTGTATTGGTCCTTTAAATTGTGTATTTTCCTCTTAGGTAGCTAGTCCCTTAAGCATTTAATTCTTAATGTACTTGGTTAAAAGTCTGTGACTAAGGCAAATAAATTTATATGTAAACGTGGAATATTGGTGTGTAATTTTCCATGTGAGCAATTTTCTCAGATAGAAACTTGGTTTTAAATCTCTTTCTGTAAGTAAATCCCAGTAAATTATAACCCCGACTTGAACTTAAATTCTTCCTTTTTATTTTTTTTCGTTAATAGCTTTTCCAGAGGACTAATGCTCTGACTGTTCAACAGTTAACAGCAGCCCAGCAGCAGCAATACGCACTGGCTGCAGCTCAGCAGCCACATATAGGTGAGGTTTCTGTAAAATGTGGTAGGTATTGATGACAAAAGTGTATGTTTTGCTCTGCTTTGTTGACTTCAGGTTTTGTCATCTATTCTAATTCAAGTGGGTGATGATCAATTCGCTCACTTTTAGTGCTGTTTTTTTAAGGCTACTAACAATGCCTGCACAGAACGGTTCTGTCTTCAGAGAATGTTAAATGTTTTCAGATTTGTTTTCTTTTGTGTAACTTTTTGGCCTACTGGGAACTGTTGTAGGTGAGGAAATGGAAATAGCTTTTTCTTATGTAGCACTATTGATGAGAGAAGTTTGCAACGGGAGAAAAACTAAAACGGCTTTTGTGCTATGGCAAGTAAAAGTAGTAGCTTTGCCTACAAATAATAAAAGAAATCTGTGATACTGTCATATTGCACAAGTTAGTATTTCTAATAATCCACTAAGACTCTGGTATAGTAAGAATTTTAAATCAGAGTTTTATTGAGTAAGGAATTGCTTCTTACTTGTTACTAGTATCTTATAAACAGGTAACTCATTGCTGTGAACCCTACTCAGTGGTGGAGTTACTTTTTAGCAAGAATATTTGCTGTCCCCTCTAAGCAGTCCAATGAGTGAACTGGGTGCCTGAAGTTCCTGGTGTTCAGCACAGAGACTCTTTTTTTAATAACAGATATATATATATATATATATATATGTATATGTATATATGTATATATATATATATATATAGGTCTGTTCAACCTGAAGAAGAAAAGGCTGATGGGGGGACCTGATCAGTGTCTATAAATACCTCAAGGGAGGGAGTAAGGAGGATGGACTGGCCTCTTCTCAGTGGTGGCCACCGGTAGAACAAGAAGAAATGGCCACAGACTGAAGCACCAGAAGTTCTACAGGAAATTAAGGGAAAATTTCTTGACAGTGAGGGTGACAGAGCCCTGGAACAGGATACCCAGAGGAGTTGTGGAGTCTCCTTCTTTGGAGATCTTTAAAACCCGCTTGGACGCAGCCCTGTGCCACGTGCTCTGAGTGACCCTGCGTGTGCAGGGGGGTTGGACTAGGTGATCTCTAAAGGTCCCTCCCAACCTTAAGGATTCTTTGAAGAGCAAAATCATTTTTCTCCAGAACTGAATCGGCAGCCATGAGAGGGAGGCTCTGTGTTTTTGGAAAGACTGGAAGATGTCCAGCAGCAGTTACTCATTTAGAGAAGGGAGCTGCTTGAATTCTGGCCCCTTAGGGCAGATTTAAAGATTTCTGCTCTTGTCACTCTCCACCACACCTGATTTTCAGCCCTTGGCTGCTGAGGTGCATGCATCTGCATGGTCTGACTGTGAGGAAAGACAGTCATCAGGATAACAAAGCAGTAGAAAGGTGAATCAGAAGAGGGACCTGTCTTGTGATAAGGTGCAGGTTAAGTTTCCCTATCTGGCCTAATCGAACAGGGATCAGCAGCATGGAGCTGGAGTGCTCAGTGTTAGAGAGACAGCTCTTCAGTGTTACGTAGCTCACTAGGACAGTGTGAGAGCTGGAAACGTGGCAGCCTGGTGCATCTCTATAAGATCATGGTCCTGTCTTACAGCTTGCTTTGACTTCCAAGCTGCAAAGCTGCAGCCTGTAGCGTTGGGTTGGTTTTTAAAGTTGATTGAGCCACTCAGCTGCTTCTTCCCTTTTTGAAATGCAGTATTTTCTATATCCATGGTAATAAAAATTTGAGCAAGAAACTCCTTCCTGGCAGGAGGAAGCATAGTTTATGCTGTGCTTGCTTGGTGTGGTGGCAAGTACATCAACCTGACTAGAAAGGAGATTCTTGCTTTATGAACCTCGGGTTTGTCATTAATTCTCATTACAGATCTGTGAAGTTCAAATGCTTGGAAGTGAGATTCACTGCTTGTACTTGGCCTTTAAACAGCCAGTTATCTGGTTTAAACTGTATTTTTTTTGTTGTCGTTGGAAACTGATCTGTATCTCTAGCAGGTGAATCATTCTGCTTCATGCACGTAAGATTCTAGATGACTTGTGTGCTAGATTTAGTTGTAAGATTAGTATAATTTATATGTGGCCATAGGTGTATGAGGCAAACCATGCTTTGAGTAACCAGATCTGCATAAGGGGGGATAGACCATGCATCATAAAAGGGGACTTGGAGCCACTGGGCTTGGAGCAGACCAACAACTCCCAACTATTAGACTTTGGGAGTGGCAAGAGGAGGGTGGTGAGAAAAGAGGCCAGTTTCTGTAATCCTGTCTACTCTTGTTTCCAGTGCATAATCATTTTCTTGTTTAACAGATACGCTTTGTGATCTGATTGGGTTTTTTTTTTTTTTTGTAAATATAATACTTGTTGCTAAGTATGTTGCAATAATTGAACTCTTTCTTATTAATATAGCAGGCGTATTCTCAGCAGGCTTGGCTCCAGCTGCTTTTGTGCCAAACCCATACATTATCAGTGCTGCTCCTCCAGGTACTGACCCGTATACTGCAGCTGGGTTAGCTGCAGCAGCCACCCTAGCAGGTAAACAAACGTTTTCTACTTTTTATTGTGATAGTTTTACTGACTGGAGCGTTCCAGTGCTAGCTTAGTATTCAGAGCTGTAATTAATATCTTGGAAAAAAACAAAGTTGGATTTCTAGTTGGTTGTTTACTGGAAAGAAAGGAGAAAAAAGGCATTTATGCACAGTACGTGATCCATACAGTGCAGTGTTATATAGAACTCAAGTCTTCTAGGGGTGGCTTTATCAATAGGCTGAATGAAGTAAATGTACAAGATGAAGCCCATTTTGAAGAGTGTGATCTAGAAGAAAGGGGAGGCAGAGGAGGTAATGCAAAATGGAAGAATATTAGTGAAACCAAAGTGATTTAACTGATGGAGGATGGAATTGCTCCATTCTGTGATTTTTTTTTTTAATTTTTTTTTCCCAAAGTTATCTTCTAGCAAACATGGAAATAGATTTTGTGTGATGTATAAGCTTTATACAGCTTTATAAGCTGTCAGGTTACTGACAGGGCTTGTATAAGGTTTCTTTTGTCACCTGAGTCTTTGTAAGATCCTTCCTTTCACATAAGGAAAGCATAGTTTGATAAAAGTACTTTAAATTTCTCCATTCATGTCTGTGTGCATTATAATTAGTATGAAAGTTCTTTTTTTAAATACTATTCAGTTCATGTCAGAACCTGCAAGACATTTATATGTTCACTAGACATCCCCTGTATGTTTTCCTGCTTCATAATTCCAGCTTCCTTTCTCTGTTGTTGCCAGAGCTTTACAAGAGGCCTGGTGGGAAGACTTCACTGGCTCCTAGGGTGTAACTTTGTGTTAAAAAATTGTGAGTGGAATATTTGGACACTAGGTGTGATGGTGAAAAATAAACTCAACTATAGTTCGTGTTCAGTACAAGTCTTTCACAGCTGAAGTGATGAACTCAATTTATTGGCTTATGTTTTTAAGGAGTTCCTTGAAGTATTAAAAGTCCCCTGGTTGCATTGTGTCTTCCCTGGGAGTGGAAGAAGCAAAAGGAGTTCCAGTTTTGTAGTTAGGAGACAATATTTGTGCTCTA
>JAVCKT010034800.1:16134-27478 GCA_032273925.1 Rhynchotus rufescens
CCGCTTGGATGCAGCCCTGTGCCACGTGCTCTAGGTGACCCTGCGTGAGCAGGGGGGTTGGACTAGATGACCTCCAAGGTCCCTTCCAACCTTAAGCATTCTGTGATTCTATGATTCTATGATTTTTGTATTTTGTATTCGGAAGATGGATTAATGAGGGATACCATAAACGATGCAATTAGTGTAACTGGCTGCAGTAAATAGAATAACAGTGTTTTCTGGGCTCAGGTCCCGCCGTGGTTCCTCCCCAGTACTACGGCGTTCCGTGGGGAGTGTATCCAGCCAACCTGTTCCAGCAGCAAGCGGCGGCGGCGGCCAACACCACCGCGAATCAGCAAGCGGCCTCGCAGGCGCAGCAGGGCCAGCAGCCGGTACGTCCCGTCCCGCCCGTCGGGAAGGGTGGCCGGAGCCTCACCGGGAAACCTCGGGGATCACTGTGTTAAACAGATCAACGTTCAGAAACTTCGCATAGTTCAGTGTTGTGTTTTGCCAAATGTAACGCACAAATGTTAGTTTACAATTGGTGATTCTTGTCTCTCAGTTTTCTTAAATTTACTGATTATTCTAGTCTTCTAAAATTCATTCAATTTATAAGTATCTTGCTTATTTTACAACCCCAGTTTTTTAAAGAAGTGCATTAAACGGGTTCCTTGAATCTGCTTGCAGTACTTTAAGTACTCACTGCCTAGTGAGTTCTCTCTGTACAATTGCTTCAAAATGAATGTAAAACTGGAAGTTAACGTAAGCTGATGTGGAGGAGAGATTGAGTAGCATTTTCAGGATGAATTCCTTTTTAAGCCTGAGAGAATTGATTTTCTGCACTCATAATATTTAGTGGCATTAGGCAGGCAATAGCTTAGCAGTATTATACATCTCTCCTTATCTTTTCAAAAGTAGCATAATAACATGAAGTTGCTGCCAGTGTCCTTACTACTTCTGGGGAGAGGAGGACTGGCCTAAATAACCTTCTGTAACAAAGTAGTTCTAGTACAAGATCACCATACAAATGAAGAAAAAGGAGTAACTAGAGCTTGTTGGAACTTTATTTGCTCTAAATGATTTTTTTAGATACTATTTTTCAGCTACTATTCTGTGCAGTTTTGAGGTCATTGTATTTCAGTATGAATGAATAGCCTTTTTCCCGAAGGAAAAACTTAGGACTTAAAATAATTCGGTGTTAGGCAGGTGCTTTGAAGCAGTGTGAGATTTTTTTGTTTGTTTTTTTTTTATTATTTTTCCCCACTAGAAATACATACAAATACATACAACTTCAGTATTATTTTCATGACTTCACATATAGGAAATGACTTTAAATTACTGAGGAAAATGTTCCAGAATCACTCCCTTACTGTTTCCTGCTCTAATGGAGCTTTCCCTCCTACTGATCTTGTTTATCAGTGAACTGTATTGATAACTGAATGTGCATCATCTACTCTGTGGGGGGCTTTTGCTCTGTCTAGAAAACTTATATCCAGTTGAATTTTTTTTTTTTCTTTTTTTTTCCTTTTAAAGAAAAGGCATGTTAAGATATTCTGTAGGTTTATATTGTAAGTTGTATTTTCCTGTTATTTCAGGCCTGGGAAAAGTTATCTGCACCAGTACGAGTAGAGTAGTTGGCAGGATTTAGATCGTTCTTCAAGCCAACTGATTCCTAGAGATCAAGGAACAAGCTTGTGTCCCATAGTGATGGGAGTGCTAGGTGACTTTTTTTTTTTTTTGAAGCTTAATGGATGATTTTTTACAGCATTGCTGGCAATGCAGTGTTAATTATTTAGACAAATTATTACAAGTTGTAAAGGGTTCAGACTTGCATTCAGTTGGCTGAAAAGTGTAAACAAAATGTCAGTAAAAGAACAAGATATTTGACTAATCTAATGTATTTCTAAATTCATTTTTGCAATTTTCTCATTTTATACACATTGACATAGAGGAAACATGCACGAGATCCACTGCTCAGATTAGGGCAGATATTTTATTGTTATATTTGCTAGGAAGCTGGTTTGCCTGTTACTCTTTATATGTCCTTGAAACCAATAAGGAAAGAGTATTTACACAATTAAATCTAGAGCTAAGTGGCATCAAATATAGAAAGCAACTGTTCTAGAGCTTTTGTAGCATATAATGGGTGTTATTTCTCCCCTTTTGAGAAAAGGGTATCCCATTGATCTCTCGTAGGTTCTGCGTGCTGGAGCAACTCAACGCCCCCTTACACCCAATCAGAGCCAGCAAGGGCAGCAGGCAGAGTCACTCGCAGCAGCTGCAGCGGCAAATCCAGCTTTGGCTTTTGGTCAGGGTCTTGCCACAGGCATGCCAGGTATGTTGTCACTGCATTAAGGGAACCACTTTTTAAAGATGTTATTGTTATTAGATTCCAAATAAGCTATCAAAATCCTGCTACACTTATGCTTAGAATTGAGCTCTGTAGAGTTTAAAGCTGTTCTGTTGGGTTAAAATACTGGCATGAGGTTGTTCAGGCCTAAGAAATTATTCTCTCCTTTTTGGTTTGTACTGTTTTTTTTATATTTGTTTTTATAAAATATCTGTGATATCCCTTACACATACGGGATAATTTCATACATAGAGAAGCAACCATGTACTGTCTTTAAAGTTTTTAAGTTATATAAATTACTACCCTCATGCAACAGGAAGTATTAACTTGTCTTTCTGAAGCATTTTATGCCTGTGGTATTTAGTGATGACATTATATCTAGAATTCAAAATACAAAATTAGGACATTAAAAGGAAATTACTGCTTAATTACAGAAGATCATGATGAGCTTTTAAGTACAAGTACTCCAAAGCTTAGGGACGAGATCAGGCTTCTGACTTCTCTAGGGAGTGAATAGTTCTTACGAGGTTGAGATCTCGGTATCTTGTAAGTGCACGTGTTGAGTAGAAGTTCAGCATTATTTGCAAGTCTTTGGTACACATTTGAATAAGAGCAGCTTAAACCTCCTGGCCTCTGCTCTGTGTGATTGTGAAATTTTGCCTCTCTAATCTTAACATGGTTTAAATAAAGCTGATGGTAGCTACAAATGGATCTGTCTTGTGCAGATTCTGTCCTCTATCAGCCCTTTTCAGAAAATGCCTCCCAGCCTATGGAAATCAGAGCTAATTTCTTACTGGGTGTTTCTAGACTATATGCTGCACTTCATCTCATACTATTAGGTTTTACACCTCCAACTGCAGAACAGACTGGATCTTGTGCTTTTCCTGTCTGATCTGTTTTATAATTCCTTTTATTTCTTTTCATGTAGTAGCCACTTCAGCTTTTAGAACCTTCCTCCTTGCCCTAACATGAGGAATCACCCAAGTGCTGAAACACTGGTTTCTCTTAACATCTACCACCGTTGCAGTGATTTCTCTGCACCTTACCAAAGTAGCAGGACGGGCCTGCAAGTACTGAGGAAAGTCAGAGATGCTGTGGGCATCTGTGCAAAAGCCCCCAAGGGAGAGCTGTGTCCACTGTGCGTTGGATTTTGTTTCTAGCTACCTGTCAGTTCCTGATGTAGACGTGGAGCTTGAAGAACATGGAGATGACTGTGTCTTCTAGCAAACCTTTGCACTTTTGAGAGGCATACAGTAGTACAGTCTGGCTTTAAGCTTTCTGGTTAGACATGCCGTAGCTCTCTCCCTTTTATCCTAAGTTATAAGCAAGTGGATCTCTGTTCTCAATGGAACTTAATCCCAGTAAGTATCATCATACTGGGTCCTGCAGAATTGCTTGTTGGTAACTTTTTATGTCTGTGGATACCTTCAAAACCACAAACCCAGATCTTCGAGCTAGGACCATACAGGCAACAAGACCTCATTTGTAGAGACCTGATTTGCAGACCATTACTCACTTGCACTTCTTAAAATATGAGATGAACACTTTGCGTGTACTTAGCTTGACAAAAAAGATCCTGTGAGTTAGGGAGCCAATGCCATTTTGGCTTCTGAGGGAACCTATTCTAAATGTAGTAAGTACTAATTTCAAGCTAAAATGAATCTTCAGAGGAAGAAAGATGTCTTGCAAGGCATAGGTCCAAGTTGAGCTTCAAGCTTCTGAATATTCAGTTTTAGAGAGAATATTTGTGGTTTGACTTTAGCATAAGCTAACAAATGAATAAATTATTCACTTCTATAATGTTTTCTTCTAAGGGCATGTGTTCATGTGAATGTTTTTCCCTTCAACATCATTTTTTTTGAATGAAGTTAATGAACTATCCCACTTTTTTTATGAATTTGGTATTTCAAGTATATCTGTATTAGGGAGCTGGATATTTTTATATCACTTAAATGAGGCCTACATCTCATCTTGAATACAAAAAGAAACTCTCTAGGTTACTTTGACTAAGTCTGTTTTCAGGAAAACTCCAGCTGCTCTTCAGAATCATCAAGAGGAAAATACAGTTTGCATTTGATTTACATAGTTATGTTTTCTCTCAATCCTCCTGATTTAGCAAGTCATTCAGTTTCAGGAATTCCTAAAAGAATTGAATGGTTTGGGGCTAAATAGATGTGCTAAGAAGATTCAGAGTATTCCCAATTTCATCACACTATGATCAGTGTATATATATGCACTTCTCAGTGTACAGTGATCAGTACACATAGACACTTCTACTAGTAAACCTGCCCTCATCTCAGGTGAAGGCTCTGCTCACTCATGTCCTCCAAATTGATGTATCTACATGAAGGAGTCAACATACGAGCTCTCTTGACTGGGAAGCAGTTATGCCCAGTGGAGATGCAGCAAATGCAGTCACTGAACAGAGAGTGGAGAGCTGTTAAACCAACCCTAAAGCAGAAGCCTAGTGGCTGGTCAGCTGAATTGCTCTGGAGGCTTCACTGGGTAGCTCAAATGCAGTTTAGTCATCTTAAATCCACACAGTGTAGCAGTAGCATTAAGTACAGTGGTACATCTGGCATGCAGGTAGGACATACACATTGAATTGTGTGAAATAAATATATAAAACATGAGAATTGACACTCTCCACTTATTATCATTGTGTTTTTTGTTACCCTGAGGAATTTGAAATGTGAGAAGGTTATGAGACCATGTCTCTAATGAAATAGAAATCAGACATAATTGTAGAAGATGTACACAGTGAATTATAGTATTGGCAAAATCACAGTGGTTATATAGAGTAGAATTAGTTATTTACTGCTAGAACAAATTTCTAGTCCTGAAGTCCTGAATTTCATTTATGAATGGCCAAGCTCAAAGATAAGACCATGAATGTTATGGCCAGATCAAAAGGTTTTTGGTGTTTGGTTTCTGGTGTGTTTGGGAGACTGAAGTAAAAGTTGGAGCAAGTTAGGAAAGATGGAAAATTGAAAACTGAAACAATTCCCACCAGCTGGAGCTTGAAAATGTTAAGAAAGAAGCAGCTGCCTATTTCCTACCTAAGGAGAGCAGATATTACAGAGTGACATGGGTCATGTGAGAGTTGTCAGGATGATGGTGCCACAAGGGGCATAAATGATTGAGTAGGCAGTAAGAGGTGTCACAGTCGGTCACTTCGATTTGATAGAAGTGACAAACTGGGACATAACTTTGGCTTTAAACTGTGTCATCATCTAGGGAAGTTTCATTGAGGGGAGTGGGTAGGAGACAGAGCTATGGAGTGCTATCCCATGTGGAAATGTGAGAAGGATCAGGGTAAAGAGACTGAAAAAAGGGTAGGAGGAGCCATGAGAATGGTTTGTAAGAGCCAAGAGAACAGATTTTCTTCTTTCTCTCCTTGAAGAGCATTGAAGGTTTGTGTGACAGGAATCCAGAAAGTTTTCAAAGTGTAGATTTTCAGGGACATTTGGAAATCGCTTCAGCAAACATAGTACTAATAAGCCAGATTGTTTATTTTTATATTCCCCACTGATCTTGAGACAGTGAATGTAGATAGAGCAACTGAATTTTAGGGAAAAATATGATTACGATATGATTATGAAGCAAAGAGTATGCTTGATTTCTTATTCTCAGTGGGAAGTCCACAGTTAGCTTGAATGTGAAGGCACTTATATGAGGGTAATAGGGGTTAATTTGAACAAGAAATTGAATAGGCACAGGAGGGGAGAGAGATTTAGGGGGAAGATTATCTGGCAAGTGACAATAATATCTTTGATAACAGACATTATTTGCCAACTTCTTCCCTTCTGTCCCTTTCCCTTTCTGGGGCGGGAGGAGGCAGAGTTTCCTGTGATACTCAATGAAAAATAGAGAGCAAAAGATTGAAATTCCGCTTTCAGGGCTGCCGGTCTTAAGTTAATCTGCTCAGAGATATTCTCTTCAAAGTTGGATTTGTGGTGTCACAGGAAATGTTTTTATACTTTACTTTGAGAGATTCCAGATGCACTTAGTAAGTTCTCAGTAGCTTAGCAAGTAGCCTGACATTAGGCTGTTTAGTAGTTTGAATAGGAAGTTGTTACTGTGAGACTTGTCAGTAGTAACAGCTTGAGAGTTGTTACTACTTGTCAGAATATTTATAATGTCCTTTATTTAAAAGATCAGGTATATGCAAGCACCCTTTGATTCTTACGCATAACATGGGTCTTCTGGACCTGGTGGTGATACCTTTATGCTGATAACCTAGGTTGTTATTACCAGAAATCTGCCCCTTTTAACACTCAAACCTCTCTCTCCGCTCAAGAACATGACCCACGAGTCTCTGAAATGCCTGCTCTCCTCAGGTAGAAAACTTACAGCTTCTTTCTTCACAACATTCTCAAGATCTCTTTTTCTCTACATATTGATTTCCAAGTTTTATGCAGTTTCACTCTTCCATCTTTTATTGCTTATCTTAAAGTGTTACTACCTACCAGTTTGTGGGTAGTATCACTGATTGTTAGCACTGACTTGCTGCTCTGAATCTGGCAATTTGTAGTGCAAAGAACAAGTTCAGATTCCTTCCATTTTTGACTTCTGAATCACACTATTCAATTATTGTAATAGTCTCATACATTCATCTTAGTTTTTTTCCAATTAGTGCCAATCTCAGCAAATTTAATTATTACATTGCTGTGTAATTTATCTTTTTCTTTTTTTTTTTTCAGTATTTAGAGTTGAAAAATAGACCTGTTTAAATTACGTGGATCTGAAGTGCAAAATGTTGTTTAGTTTGAGATGAGCACAAGGGGTGCAAATACATGATCATATATAGCTATAGCATTATCCTTGAGTTTGAACATCTGAAAAAGTGATTTTATAAGATAATAGCCTCAAATGAAAGGACCAACAAGGTGTTACCATTTGAATGAGCCATGAGTAGTGTCAGGGATGATACAGGTACTAGTAATAAAACTTTGCTAATGTATGTGGTATTATGAAGAGTTTTCGTACTGTGTCACCTAATCTTCTAATACTCTATTCTGTATTCTTTACAGAACTTCAGTAAAGCAGAGAGCAGTCAGCCTCACCTTTTCCTAGCTTGTGAAAGTAGCAGTCTTAGTGGTGAAGGTAGTGGAGCAGCACAGCGCAGTTTATGGGTGGAACTGGCAGTGCCACCTATAGCTAAAGGTTTCTTAATTCCACTGTAAGACCCTTTCTTGGTTGTTCTAACTAGGCAAACTTTCAGATGAACTTTATGTAGAAAGACACTTTTTCACTATGGTGACGTTAGGAAGGAAAAGGTAGAAGTTGCTGGGATGCAAAATAAGCAATGAGTGAAAACATTTAGAATTATAGTCATGCCAAATTTTCATTCCCAAGTCAGTCCATCTCCAGAACCAGGACTGAACACAAAGTCCTGGATTTCCCTCATTCCTTTCCTGTTTGATTAATAGCTGAGTTGCCTCTTTTTATATCTTCATTTTCTTCTTAGCATGAGGAAATTTGGGCGTGCACCTCAGCTGCTGTGCAGGGCACCATGCCCACCTGGCTGCAAGCAGCTAGTGACAGCAGCTGTGTTTTGGAAGCAGAATACCTGGGCAGTTTCTACCAGCTTGCAGTAGAAACTGTAGAGGAGAGAAAACTGGTGATCAAGGTACTCACCTGGAACTACAGCCCATGGCCTCTGCATCCAGATTTATATCTGGATCAAGGAGACCCGGAGCAGTTTTGTCCTCTAGTGGACCTAATAATGAATATATTTGGGGAGGGACACAAAATCCTTACATTTACTAAAATAAATGTCTGGGGCTTGTTTGTTTGTTTTGCATTTCTCATTCTTTTGGCCTTTTAAAAATAGCCTTAGTGTATATTGAACGTGGGAGGAAGATTGAAATTACCTTAGTTTTGTTTTTATTTTAGTAATAATCAGCCTAAACTTTTGATGGTTTTGTCTCCTTGTTGTCAGCTCCCTTTCTTAGGAAGGGAGCTCTTCCATTTAGAGATTCTTATTCCAATTCTCCCATGTCATTATAAGTAGTGACTTACTGCTTTAACTCTTTCCATATGAATTTTGTTATTTTTCTGTCTTTTGCTCTTGTTCATTCATGTCTTTTCGCCTGTTATCCTTTCTACTCCTTTCTTTTTTTCTTTTTATCTTCTTCCTCTTTTTCACCCCAGTTCCAAGACCTAATTAACTGAAATTTTACTTGGATTACAGTCTGTTTTCTGTGCAACTGACTAATACTAGATCATTTTTTTATTCAGTTCCAAGCATTCCTATGTAGACACAGAGCACCCCTTCATTAAGGTCCTTTCGTAGATGAATTTTAAATGCAGTTTAGCCAGAGAACTTGTGCCATTGGCAAACTTGCATTTAATTCAACCCTTAAAATTATATAGATTTCAACACTTGATATACAGAGGCATGCAAGAGAATAAATGTAAAATGCAGTAAATTGGGAGATGAAGCTGGTTTGATAATCTAGATACAACCAGTTGTGTTTTTCCTTTTCCTTTTAAATTTTGGTATTGGAAATTTATTTTAGATTTCTAAATTTAGCTGTTTTTCTAGGTCAAAAAACCTGAAAAATTCCTAAACAAGACTTTGTAAGACTATTTTCAGATTTTTGCTAGTTTTTGATGTCCAATTGACATCCTAAGGCATTGTGGCAGGAACGGTTTTTTTTTTTTGCCCCTCCCTAGTAACTGATTATCATAATATTTCAAGAAGAGAAGGAATGCTGACTCCCCCAGAACAACTGTGCTACTAACTTGTGTGTTTTGTTGTGTAGGCTATCAAGTACTAGCTCCCACTGCCTATTACGATCAGACTGGTGCCTTAGTGGTAGGCCCTGGAGCAAGAACTGGCCTCGGAGCACCGGTCAGGTTGGTGGCCTCAACACCTGTCATAATCAGCTCTGCAGCAGCACAAGCAGGTAAGGAGTTCACCTTTCATGCAAAACTTGCCACTTCTGTGTTGAATCTTAACATCTGGCTCTAATATAAGACTTGCATTAACATTTTCCCCATTTTTTTCTACTTGTGGATATACATGCACTTCCCATCAGTTCCCAAATGGTGCCCTTTAGGGAGCATCATTTCCTTGCTTCAGCTGGCAGAAGATGGTGGAGTGCTCTGAGGCCTTGCCGTGCTTTTCTCATGAAAGCATTTTTGCATTGAAAGTGGCCAGGGAGAAATGCAGCATAGATGGCAGAAGAGGAGAACAAGATATAACAAGATGATGCAGCGTTTTGCTTTGTCTTGTTTTTCTTTTTAGTTATAGGGTCTGGCACTAATCAGTTCAGCAAATTAGATTTTTAAGTCAATCCATAAGCTTCTTAGTCTATGTAGAACTCGCTTTCTCCATTAGTAGATGGAGATAACATTTTTATCTGCAACTCCACCGTCACAGCTCTGAAAACGTTACTGGTTTTTGAACTGTGTTTTGATATTATGTTTACACTGAAAATTCTCTCAATTGCATAAACTGCTCTATAGCCTTGGTTATTCTACATCATATGTTTTTTTCTTTCCTGGGTAATTAAGACAGTGTAATATTACAAAATCCCTTTTAGCCATTTAATGTACACGTTTGTACTTGTTGAAGAGGGCTTCACGAGAATGAGATCTAGATCTGAGCGGTGCCTTTGCAGTGGGCAACGTGCGAGCGTGACGCTTGAAAACCTGTTTTGCAGCGGCGGCCGCTTCGGCGGGAGGCAGCGGCAGCAGCCTGGCGGGAGCCACCAACGGCCTGTTCCGGCCCCTGGGCGCCCAGCCCCAGCAGCAGCAGCAGCAAAGCAGCAGCAGCCTCCAGTCCAGCTCCTTCTATGGCAGCAACTCGCTGACCAGTAACTCCCAGAGCAGTTCCCTTTTCTCGCACGGTCCCGGCCAGCCGGGGAGCACCTCTCTGGGCTTTGGAAGTAGCAGCTCCCTGGGAGCAGCTATCGGCTCTGCCCTCGGCGGATTCGGCTCCTCAGGTAAGCTGCTCATGTCGTGAGGAACCGCTGAGACAATTGCAGATGTGTCCAGATGTATGCACTGTACTATAGACGTGTACATTTGCAAAAAGCAGTTGAAAACAGGTTTCCAGGTATACAGGGGGAAGAACCAAAGGCTTCTTAAATTCACTTGGCCTTTGTAGAAAAGATTCTTTTTTAAAAATATATTCTTATTAATAATAATATAGCCTGTCTGATATATCTCCAAAATCTTTTTCTATACCGAGCATTGTACTTTGCTCCAGGATATTTTTATTTATTTATTTACTTATGAACTTGTCTTTTTTTATCTGCTTATTTTCAGGTATTCTGTGTTAAAATTATAGTTGATTACTTTTGATATATGCATGCTTCTGTTTTAGTTTCCATGTCAGGAAAGCTTACAGAACATATATATTTTTTAAGAAGTTAAGTAAAATGTGACCAAAAAATGTAGTTTTTCATTTGTAATTTTTGTTTTAAAGACAGGCTGTGGACCTGAGTTAATATTCAAAAAGTGTTCTTGTTGATTTTAATAGGCTTAGTCTTGAAATAACTAAGCATAACTGGTTTGGGGGCCATTAAATTATTGCAGTAGATGCTCCCAAATTTTATCAACTTGTATTTTTTAAAAAATGTATATATATGTGTATGTGTGTAGCCAATTATGTCTTTAGTTTACAGCAGAACATTTTTTCATAATGTTATTTCCTAGTCTCACAGTTCTTTAAATATACAAGGTAGGTTTTCCTGTATTGCAGGTCAAGCATTAGTAAGGAAAGTAAAATATCTTTTATGAAGAATATTGACTATGAATTCCTAAGTGACAGCACTGAATTGCATATTAATTTGTTTTTGTTTTTTTTGAAATAGGATCAGTGGAGCGTATTTACAATCTTATGCATCTTGCAGAAGGATAGAAATGGGGGGAAATGTTATGTACTCTACCAATATTCTATTTAAAGTAAAATGCCCCATAGGAAATAAATATTGAGAGGAAAGTACTTAAGTGGAGGTTGTTACAAGACAGCTAAGTATATGAGACAGAAGGAAAAAAAAT
>JAVCKT010034800.1:41557-60064 GCA_032273925.1 Rhynchotus rufescens
AGACCAATGAATGTTATGATTGGGCAGTTATGCTAAAAAGGGATATTTTTGTTGCGACACTATCACTGTAAAGACAAGGATGGTCGTCTTTTTATTTGTTTTCCAGAACGAAATGGTGAAAGAGTTGGATGGTCATGTTCTGAAATGTGTGAAAGATCAAAATGGAAACCATGTTGTACAGAAATGTATTGAGTGTGTTCAGCCCCAGTCACTTCAGTTCATCATCGATGCGTTCAAAGGACAGGTAATGTCAACAGTTCATTTTCCATAGAGTTGCTTCAACTTGCAGGTGCTTTTTCTCTCATTTATATAAACAAGGTCATATCTAGCACTTCCCCGTCACTTTATATTAAGGGGGATTAAAAACAGGAAGAATAGGAAAACTGCTTAATGGACAGCTAACATACTATGCAAAGATGAGTGTGTTGAACATGAGGCTCTGGGAAACCTGTCTGGATGTGCTGTGAATATCAGTAATAGGGTAGCTGGCGTAAGCCCAGGCCTTCAGTTTGAATTTTGTGATGTGCCATTTCACGTTTTCTTCAAAACTTTGCCATGCTGGTTTTGATACATTAAGTTGTATATAATCCCTGATGTGTATTTTTTCGTTAAGCTGTTTATTCTTTTATTGTGGTCTTCCAAGCCTGTCTTTCAGTGTTCCTTTTTCAATTTTCTATTCTATTTCTCTTTTCTATATTTTCTATTATTAATGAAATACTTAGAAGAAGCGTGTTCATCTGTTCTCCACCTCTGGGCCAGTGTTAAGTGCATGTTTGGTTTATTGACTCCCCCTCTCTCCAAACACACACATATATGATAAGGTTAATACTGTGCTGTAGTCTAGAGAGCATACTACAGTTAAATAAGGTTTCGGTGCTCTGACAAACGTGCTTTATAGTCACAAGAAGAACTGTAAAAACATTACCAACTTGGCTATGTTACTGAATATTACTCTAATGGCTAGCCATGTGTTTCTTAACAAAACATGCCATGTAATTGTCTCATGTTTTACACAATAGCAACATCAGAATTATTGTTCTGCACAGCAACAAATGGCATACCAAGATATCTAGCTAGGATCAGGTCTGCTTTTCACACCACAAAGTACATAAGGGGCTTAATTTCCTATGTAATACAAAAAGGGTTAATTTCCTATGTAACAGAAATATTACATATTTCATATGTAATAGGAATATTACATATTTCATAGTTAATATGAAATTAACTGTTCATTGACTGGACATCTATCCATGACTTGTATATGTAGATATTTATAAAATGAAAACTAATATAAAGTGATAAATGAGAACTGACATTGCTCCGTGGTGCACAAATGTAAGATCCAAATGATGCAGGCAGGTAAAGATGGCACATGGAATCAGCCAAGATGCTTTGTTGTCAGTTCTGACCGGTACTGAGTCTTGAACCTTCTAAATTAAACCCTGAAAGACAAATCTGGCTCCTGTCGAAGGAAGCAGGGGGAGCAGCACCTCGACTGTGTGTTTTGAATAGCTATTTACAGGCTTTATCTCAAAAATAGACCTGCAGAATGTTGGAATGTTAAATTGGGGGAAATGATTGCAATAATTGAACTCCTTTTTATAAAAGTCAATCTAGAGTTAAAACTTATTTTTTAAATGAATTAAAAAATTCTAAAGAAAAGGCTGAAACGTGGACTGTGCTTAACCATGCAACCCAACCACGTATGTATTTTCAGGCCATGTGTGTCTGGTTTCACCATTGATCAAACTTTCAGCTTTGCTTTTTTTTCTCTTAGTGTCAGCAAAGTAGGCTAGAAATGAATGGGAAAAAAACCCAGGCATTTAGATAGTTGTGTCATTACTTGAGCCAAAACTTTACAGCTGTCATGTTTTCCTGAGTTTTAAGGGAGATAGAACTTGAAAGATTATTTTATCTTTTACTAACAGTGGATAGCACATTGACTTCTGTTTTGTGTGGTAATTATTAGTACACCTGTAAATTTCAGTTGGTTTAACTTCAGTCTCTGATCCTATTTTAAGGTGTTTGTACTTTCGACTCATCCGTATGGTTGCAGAGTAATTCAGCGCATTCTGGAACACTGCACTGCTGAGCAGACCTTGCCAATCCTAGAAGAGCTGCATCAACACACCGAACAGCTAGTGCAGGTCAGTGTGTGCAGTCACAGGCTTGGTAGAACTTGGTTTTCATGCTCTTTATTCCTCTTATTTCTTAGTGTGTAAAGTATTTTTTATGCATTTGCCTGCTCCCCAGCTCCAATAAAGTTCATTATAATGAATTTGGAAGTTGGGAGTTACAAAACAGGCTTTTTATTTCTTCTTTATGCTTTTGGCTGTAGCTTAGACTACGTCGTAAATTCATGGAATAAATATATGCTTTTTATTGCAAAGACTGGCTTTTTGTAGTTGATCTTGATTCACTCTATTCCCCTTCAAGTAACTTCTAACAATGTCAAAACACAAATATTTTGTCCAAAATACACTGCATTTTCTCACAAAAGAAAAATAATCTTTTCATAATGAGTGCCAAAGACCTTATGCAGCATGATTTCATATTTTGGTCCGGAATGAGCAAAATGAATGCTATAGATAAGTGTCTTTGAAACTGAATCAAGTTAAAGTACAGAAAAGGATTCTTAGTGTTCCATAGGAATTCCCACACATAAAAAGGCAAGAATTATACTGTACCTTAACTTAAAGGTGTAACATTTCTGTGTAGCTTCTTGTATATGCAAGTCTAGCCACAGCATTTGGCTTGGGGAACCAAAGTTCTAGGAAGACGTGACAGCTGTTAGAGAATGGTGATTAGAGAATTTTGGGGATTTTTTTTTTTGAGCATAAAAAGAACACTTTAGAAAAATACTGTTTTATAGATCTTTTACATTTTGGAGTTTTTTCACCTTTTCATTAAGTAATGGCTGAGCATTATTGTTTGAATCCCTTTGTTTCTGTACTGCTGGCATTATTGTTGACATCATTGTATTTTCCTTGCATAGATGTAAGTAATACTTTGAGAGTTTATACAAACATACAAAAGCTGTGTTACTTGGTTTGAACTTGGATTACTTGCTATTTTCAGGATCAATACGGAAATTACGTTATTCAGCATGTACTGGAGCATGGTCGTCCTGAAGACAAGAGTAAAATAGTTTCAGAAATAAGAGGAAAAGTTCTAGCTTTGAGTCAGCACAAATTTGCCAGGTATTGCACAGCCTTTCTATGTTAAAAGGATCACTAACCTTTTAAAGTTGTGGTATTAAATTTGTTTGTTGTGCTACAGAAAGGATATGGTATTCTCTTCCTTTGTATAACCTTTCTGAAATTTCCTGTTTTTATAAAAACGAACAGTAGTGATATTTTTATCATCTGTGAAATACTGGATTTGAGGAAGGGAAAGGGGAAATGCCATTCCATAGTAAAACAACCATTTTCTATTGGCTTTTGGAATGGTGTTCCAAGTAGGGGCAAGGGAAGGAGCCCCAGGGCCAGCTGAAAAGCTCTAGAATTTACCCATTTTATGGCAGCTGGTGAACTGGGACTTGAAGCTTTCCATCAGCTGAATCGAGCAACTTGTGAACAAAACGACTAGCTTCAAAAAGTGGGGCTTCAGCCTGACAGAGGTTTTATGCACTATGAAGATGCTGAAGGACTATTGTAGAAATCCTCAGTTATCTTAAGATTAGGACCTGAAACTCTGCCTTCAAATGCTTTGCTGAAATGTTGATAATGCAGCTTTGTTTCTGATGAAAATATAGTTCAGGTAACTTGGGCTAGCCTTGTCATCCTCATTATGTAGGAAAGTTGTGTGACATTTTGGAGGTAGTTGGTGGTTTTTTGTGTTTTTTTTTGTTTTTTTTTTAAATATAGGGGCACTAAGTTGACCTGGTTCTTATTTTTCTGTGCCTATAATGGTTCATATTCCTCTCCTTGGAACTTGCTTAATTTCCAAAGGAAATTAAGAGCCTAAATCACTTTATGGCTGGGTTATGATAATTGGCCTTTCTGATTATAGTGTGTGGAAGGTCAGAGACTTTGTCTACAAAAAGAACTGTGTGACGGTTCTGATCTAGGAAAGGGGCTTTATGCAAAACAGGAAGCCTCATGTCTGGCTCTCTCCCAGTTTTGTTTCATTGCGACTTGCAGTCTAAAACGGGCCCATAACCAAAACAGATGTGCTAGAATATATATGTAACCCAAAGTGCAGTAGATCTGCCGTAGATCTAGTGGAGAATCTCTCCTGTAAGATAAAGATTAGCCAGTTTTAAAATCTACTCCTGAAGTTGCAATGCATTTGCCTTCTTTTCCAGCAACGTGGTAGAAAAATGTGTAACTCACGCTTCTCGTGCTGAAAGAGCTTTGCTTATTGATGAGGTTTGTTGCCAGAACGATGGTCCTCACAGTGCCTTATACACCATGATGAAGGACCAGTACGCCAACTACGTTGTTCAGAAGATGATCGATATGGCTGAACCTGCTCAGCGGAAGATAATAATGCATAAGGTATGTTTGTATATAATTCTGGGGCTCAGTCTTTTTTTTCTCTCTCCTAGTTAATCTTTTAGAATCCCTTTCCCTTTAAACTTAAAGCTTACTAGATCTCTAAAACTGAATTGATATATAAGCATCTTTAATTTCAGTGGAACTCCATCAAGCAGAATATATTCAGGTCTCTGGGCATTGCCTTGTAAACTAAAAATGCAAATGTGCAGAAAAGTATTGTAGTATTTGTTCCAGCTTTCCATGAAAATATTTTTAACATAAAAATAATATGTCTTCTTTATTAAAATGACAAAATTATTTTTTTAAACTAGCTGCTGGTATAAGTCCATTTTGCAGTTCTCAAAAAAAAAAATTTGAAAAAGTATAGTGGTCATCTTGGATTTCAAAATACTATTTTAGACCTTTGCAGAAACTTGTAAGATTTTGAAATACAGACATTCATCATTTTTTGATACAGTTATTTCTAGGACACACTTAAGAGTTTTCATCAGAACAAATAATGGGTTTCTTCTTTATAGATTCGACCCCACATCACCACTCTGCGTAAATATACCTATGGCAAACACATTCTGGCCAAGTTGGAGAAGTACTACCTGAAGAACAGTGCTGATCTGGGGCCAATCGGTGGACCACCAAATGGGATGCTGTAGAAGATGAGCAGAAAGAGGAATGGAAGAAAAACATTGTGAATGATCAAAACATACAACTTAACTATAAATGTTCTGATTTTTTTAAATCTATTTATTGACTTTGTTCATCCATTTGTAAAATTTTTATTCTTGTGTATATTTTTGGGGAGTGAATTATAAAATATCTCCAGCCCTGATCCGGAGACCTATCAGATTGGATGGCTGGCAAAGCACAGAATGCCTGTATATGATGTAATTGTATCAAAATAGCTGTCACATATTTTGTAAATTTTTACCTTGTAAAGTCACTGAAATAGTTTTTAAAGGGAAAAAGTACAGTATTCTTTTAATACACTGGCTTGCAATCTGGTAGGTCTATCCAACATCATAGCACAACAGGTTTATAGAGTTGTATATAGAATCAATCCTTACTTTTCCCTTTTCTGTGAAGTCTTTTATACCAGATTAAAATTGATCAGCTGCATACGTATTATTTAACATGTCGAAAAGTTAAGTTGTATTTTGGTGGTTCACAACATACTACCCAAATATTATAAACAGGGCACAGCAAATTGAAAATAGGGAATAACAAAACAACAGAAACTTTAAAAGACGAGCTTACATCACTTGCTGTGGACACTTTTTTTTAAGTTTTTCTCCAGCAATGTATTAAAAATAAAAGTGCTGTATATACTTATATATTTAATTGTTGTACAAGGTAGAGGAATAAAATCATGGTGGTACTTCCACTCAGTAAAGTACACTGTTGGAAAAGAAGTGAACCCTGTATTAACTTTACAGTCAGTTTTACAATGCAGGAAGAGTAGAGATTTGTATTTTTTTATTTTGCATATAGAATTGTAAGGATTTGAAAGTGTTGAGCATTTATTTTGCTTTCTCACTGTAGATGCGAAAAATAGGTAATGATGAAAAGGGGCCACTGAAAACTAAACTTGATAGCTCAACATTTAAGCATGATTGATTAAATATTCAGATAGCTTTTTTGCTTCCTATAAATATATGCATTGTATACGTGTAGTTAATAGGTGTAAGTTTACAGTTTGAAAACGAATCTCTTGTTTCGATGTTTATTACAAGCCTTGCTAATTTAGTAGTGATGCTTACCTTGGTTGTACAGATGTACATTTGTAAACCTTCATGCTGTAAATGTAATTTGTTTTACCCCTTTTTGGGACAAAAATTTGCATTTTAGTGTATATTCATATCCCCCTTCCCTTTTCTCCTCCTGGCATATAGTGTTGTATAATGTAAATTTATTTCAGCAAATCAAGAGTGATTTTTTTAAATTCTATCTTTATATGGTTTCAAAAATATGAACCGGCTTTCTTTTTATCTATTGTGAGAAACATTATGTTTTGTTTATAACATAGCTGTTGATTCTGTTAATATGGACACTTTGGGAAATGAATCTGTTCAAATTTTAAGTCGGGATAGTAAGCATAGTAAGAAAGAAATGGACTGAAATATTTGGTTATCACAAAAACCAATGCTTCTTCCATCTTAATAAATGTGGCATGATTTTTTTGTACAGAAGAGTACTGTATTTTTGAATAGCCTACTCCCAACGTAAAGCAAATATGTATGATACTGTCAATTTTTTTCTCTGGACATATGACATTGTAACAGTAACATAAAGATGATGTACATTTACAAGCGGCCTTATGTACATTTCCCAATGATCTTTTTAAGGCAGAATTGTGACCATATGTGTATAATTAAAATCCTTTTTAATTCTTTGCCTATGGAAATATTTTGGAAAAAGCTTACTTTGTATATTCAGTTTCTGAAAGATAAAGGAAGTGCTTTGTATGTTGTTGAAGTAAGTATTTTGTGTAAAACATTCATTTTGATGGCAAAACCTAAAGTTTTGATCAACAAGATATGTTGAATGCAATGTCTTGAGCATTGATCAAATAAAAGGCTGTTACGATAGGGCTCTGATGACGAGGAGAACTAGTAGCGGTATAAACTTGTGTAAGGGATTCTGTCATGTTACTGTTTATATCCGATACATTAAGTCTTTTTAAGGCATACATCGTAAATGCTCCTCCCTTTCTTTTATGGTAGTGTTAACTCATTAACAGAGAGGCAGATGGGCAGTTTTTTTTCTGGCCTACCTTAGTTCCTGAATCTGTCATTTACTAGCTGCACACGGATGTCATAGGCCTGATTATTTTTAATAAGCACAATTCTAAATGCCAAATGTTACTTGCATGGCAGTTCACAAAACTCCTCCCTATAGAGGTACGAGCCCTGTGATCAGAACAAGAGATTTCCCGTAGTCACACATAAGATGACTTTTGAGGCACTTTCTTGGAAATGTTAATTCTTCTCAGTATTTTTATCCTGTGTACAAGTGCTGTATGTTATTAATCCACAAAGCTGGCATTATTTTCAGTGTGTAATATATTAAATTGGACTCTTGGATGTCCAAGAAAGTGATAATGTCCCAGTACTTTGTCCCAGTAATACACATGCCATGGTTGGATTAAACAGTCCTATAACTTACCATCCTTTGTGCTCTCAGTACTTTGAACATAATCTTCCACTCGCTCTTCTAAAATCATTCTGCACAAATGATGTACAGGAACATAAAATCACTGTTTTTTTCCTTCCAACTGTTTTAGGGTTTGGGTAGAACCACTAGACTTTTTGCTCAAGTATCGCTTTTTGATATAGATTGTTTATGGACCAGTTTGATTAGGTTTGACTCCAGGTGACTAATATTGACTAATGTAATGTTCACATGTATATACTGTAAAAGAAAGAAAAAAAAAAAAAAGAAAATGTGTGAATAACACTGTGTGAAATGTATCTGGTCTTGTGTTTTTTCCTGTAGGAAACCTTTCTTCATGTTCTCAGTTAGGTCTCACGGCTTTTGTGCTGCCTTGGGGAGCTCAGCTTTGCAAAGACACAGGTTTCTGCTTCACTGTTCTGGTGGGGAGCAGATGATTGTTTAGGAGCCCTGGATTAGGTCACTTTAGCTTCCAGAGGCCATTCCTGAACTGCTCAACCTTCATATTTGGCCTACTAGGAATGTCTGCGAGGTGGTGGTGAAGGCTTCAGCTTCATCATCGTCTTTTGTGTACGGCTGGGACCACAACGAGTGCCTGGGTGTTCGGGACCAGCACTGCGGGCTGCCCCGGCCAGCGCGGCATCCACTGGGTGCTCTGTTACCGACCGGGGCTTTTGAAAGGCCCATTTTTAGCTTTGAGGTGCGGGGAGAAGTGGTTCCTAATAGCACACTGAGAGGGTGGGCTTCAAGTGCTCACGCAACCCGGCTCTGGCTGCCAACGGATGGAACTGCAGCAGTTTTACCTCTCTTGCTGCCTGCTAGATTCACTGATAATCTTGAAGTTTTTGGTGGCAGAAATGAGATGTTTTACCATGCTGAGGTTGAGGCTAGTCATTCTTGCCCTCTGCTCTAAGAAACACCTTTTGGAGAGATGCTTATGATATGCCTGGTAAGTGGGCTTATCTCTTCATCAGTTTTGTTCTAACAGGACATCTATGTTTATCTACAGCTAACTAGGGAAATGGGTAAACGGAGGAATAAAGATGAGAGGAAGACTTGCAAAGGCATTTTAGGATGCAGGAGCTGCACATTAAAATCACAGATCGCGTTCAATTCATGCATGTGGGGAGAAAACTCAGTCCTCTATAGAAAGGTAACGTGCTACTGAGAGATCAGTTTAGAGCCCCATGTTTAAATACTTTTCCAGAGCATCATGTTCACCATGCAACCTGGGAGCAGCAGATGGTGCCTTGTACCTGTGTTCAGTAGATTTTCATCTCTTGAAGGCACTTGCTACTTGAGGAAAGAAAGAGGATAACCAAATTTACCAGCACACTGAAAATGTTCTTCTATATCTGCGCTTACTGTAAGTTGCTCTGTCTCCCAGTGCTGTTCCCAGCTCACAACAGCCTCCGTCAGGAGCAGGAACATGCAGGAGGGATGGAGCCAGGAGGGAACATCCCCCATACAGGTCTATCCAAACTGCTGGTATTCTTCAGCAGACAAGTCCTTCCACTGGCCCCTTCAGACAGAGCCTCTCCATTGGTATGCTTGCCTTGAGCATAGGATTTGCTTCCCTTCAAGCCCACCTCACTCTGTAAGACCACATTCTAACCACAAGAAGCTGGGTGGGTTCATTTTCTGCTGAATTGGGCCTGGGCCTTTAGCACAACTGGAATGATTCCTTGCACAAGATGGAGCATGACTCTTAGGGCATGCAGGTGGGCAGGATCTGTTCCTCGGTTCGTCTCCCAGCGCCTTTCTCCCAGACTTAGTGTAAGTAAAGCAGATCTGGAGAGCAGGGCACCCCCATCATTAAAGTGGGGAGACTACGTGAGGATTTTTATAGGGCAAGAGAAAAACAGGAGATAGACCTATTCCAAGAAACCTCTCCCATTTCATTACTAAGAAAACAAAATACTGCCTCATCACTAGCATGAGTACTGCAGATGCCAGAGGCCTTCTACCTTTCCTCCTATGTGAACACTACTTACCAGACCTAAAATACCTTGACATCCAAAGAAGATTCAGGATCACACTGCAGGTGACACAGCTGACAGGCTGCACCCATGATGGGGAGAAACACCATGGTTTCACCAATGCTACCTGCAGCTGCTGGCTGCAGATCGTAGCCACAGCAGCATCGGTTACTCCTCCACCACAGGGCAAAGTCGCTGTGGTGATGAGCGAGGAGCTGACCAAGTCTGATGAGATCCTTCCCTCTCCAGGCCATATTTGTCACCTGCTCCCAAGGCTTCAGGATACAGTCTGCTCCCACTAAGGTGCCTTTCACAGTACGCCAAAAACAACCATTTCACATATTGCTTCAAAAAGGTCCTCAAAGAAATAAAACTGCTTCTTGAGCACAAATGGATATTGCAGGGAGTGTTATGGCAAGGGCAACACATAAAGTGGCATGCAGAAAGAACCAGAGAGGCTGGCCAGCAAGGGCAGTTATGACAAAAATTACATCCACGGGCATATTCTCTTCTTCCCTGAGAGCAAAGCATAAGCACCTATTCCTGGCCCTATCTCAGGAGAAGCAGAAGTTGGAGGTTCTTCTATCAGGAACGAACATCTTTCCTTCCTCCTCTGTATAACCCTTACCCCTTTCTTTGTACTCAGTGAGAGCCAAAGTGGATCACCAGAAAGTTCTCACTGCTCCTACACACAGGATGGTCTGGAAGACCATCTTCTCGCAGATAGTCCAAATACAGTCTTCTCCAGTCTTCTCTAGGCCAAAAATGGTCTTGTAAATATAGTCCAAATTTCTCTCTGTTGTGCTCACCTCTGATGGGTTTTCCTAGGCTATTTCCTGGTTTTCAGTCTTATATATAAACCAGGTTCCAGAAACCAACAAGGCAATAGGAGCAAAAACTCAGAAAACAAGGGCCATGGAGGGCTGAAGCTTGGCTGAACATCTGAGGATGGACAAACTCAATGCAAGTCACAGAATCAATTCTGTGCATGGTGAGGTGGTGTGTACGGAGCAGAGCTTGACAGAGCTCCCGGCAAATGACCCTATTCAGTTGGGACATTTTACTCTTTAAAAGCCTTTTTGTTTGAAAACTCCACAATTCACATGATGTCTCTATTTCCTTGAAATGTCATGTGCCTCATGAGAACACGGGGTTTGACTAGCTGACCCAGTTTGGGAGTCACAGGAACTCGCTTCCTGCTGGGAAAGCAGCTCTGTAGGACATGCCCTAACCTGTGTCCCACCCCGTTGGGCATGTGGGGAACCAGAAGGCCCAGAAATCTGACAAGGGCGTTAGAGGTCACTCACAGTACTTTTAAGTGATGTGGTGCACAGCTCCCTCTGCCCACTTAAAGAATGGATATAACCCCAGGAGTCCTCCCAAGAGCGCTATTCTCCCTTTGCAAGGCTGGTGTGGACACTTCCATGTGGACACGTGCAAAACGTAGCAATAGGCTGTGTGGGTTTCCTGGGGATGGGAGCAGAAACAAGCTTTTATTACAGAACAGGAAGGGATAAGAGATGAAGCGAAACACACACGCTTCCCCTACCAACCTCAAACTCAGCCTTTGTTCTAGGCCTCCCTGCAGACTACAGCTAACCCCAGAATCACCTAAAAATCAATCACACAGTGAAGGAGAACAAAATGAAGTGATTAACTACCTGCTTGCCCTGATGGAGGTGGTGCTACCCAGTGCTCAGCAGCGCAGGCCAGGCAGGGTGCACACACGCCTGCCTTGAGCCCTAGGCAAACCCCAGCTTATGCAGATCAGCACCGCTTAAACCTGCCCCACAGCCCAGCAGCACTGCAGCCCTTGCCTGCCTCCTTTCTCCCAGTTCTCTCTTCCTTCTGGTGTCCCCTTTCCCAGCTCTCCTCCCTCCTGCCCGTTCCCCGTGACCACCAGGGCTGAAGTTCCCAGGCGTGGGGATGAGTCACGGGAGAGCACTGCATTGCTGCCGGGCCGGCCGCTTGCTCCACTGCGGTGGCCCTGGCAGCAGCCCGTGGACACGGACCTGTTATCCCACCCTATGGCCCTACGGGAGGGGAGTGGGATCACGCCAGGATCCAGGCAAAGGTGTTCTCCTCAGGAATGTGTGAGAAGGTCCGGGGCGAAGGAAGAGACAGGATGGGTGGGGAATCAATGGGTGAATCAACACCATGATGGCAAGGGCTGGGAGACAGTCACACTGCCTGGGGGGATACAGCAGTGGAGTGACTGAGCGCAGGAGCTGAGACAGCCAATACCTGCCTAAGTGGCCTCCAGATGCTAAATGAAGTAGGATAATTGCAGCAAGATACGTCCTTTGGGTTAATCAAGAAGAAAGCCTGTATATTATGTCATATTGAACTCTTGGGATAGTTGCGATAAGTGGTGGGAGCAAATGATAAAATACTAAGTTAGAGCAAGAGCAGCATTCCTCGGAGACCAGCAGTGATTCCAGGATCCAGATCACATCAAATATCCGGAAAAAAAACCCAAAGTCGTATTTTCCACAACAATACAAATATTACATCTGTTCTAGTTGCTGAAATTGAACTAAACTTCTGATGCAACCTAAGCTTGCTCGCCTAACTGCTCTCCTCTAGCATCTGCTCTTCCACGACCACAGCATTTTTGCATACGTAGGAGTATTAAACCTGCTTTGGCAGAATTCCTGTAACTATACGTGCATACTCGAATTCCTCACCCAGTCGAAACACCCAGCCCAAGTTGTGTAAAAGCAACAGGAGAAACAGACACAGCTACCACATTTCTGAGACTGTGTGCCGAGTGCTTCAGTATTTTGGATGAAGGTCTTGAAGGTTATCCTTCATTTGCAACTCTTTAACCAGCAATACAGGGCAGATTAATACAAATTCTGGTAGCTAATTTCTACAGTATTTTGTGTATTTTGTATATTGGAAAGACAGAGAGTGGCAGTGCATCTCAAAGGAAGAACATCATTACTAGAAGTTTTACAGAAGTTATTCCAGCATCCAGGAGACCCTGTCACGAACCCAGGCAGTATCTCATTTGGCCTGACGCCCCCATCTCTCCTAGGCAAATAATGTATCTCTGCAGCACTGCAAGAACCAGTTCTGTATATTCATTTTCTAACACAGTCATCAGGGCACTAAAAAGGCGCTGAAAATCAGAGTCCCTATTTATAGGACAGCAGGCAGCGATGAGGCATTCAGGTTCTCATCCACAGCCAGAAGGACTGCACCTCAGGAACCCAACCCGTGCATCTTGGTCTCATCATTTCCCCTGCGGAGATGCAGAAAAAAGCCTCTGCCTCTTGCAGGCCCACAGGATAAGCAGAAATACCCACATGAAGAACCAGGCTGGTGGCTAGATAGAGAGCGAGTAAATACTGCTTTCCCTAGGCAGTGGGTGGCACAGAAATAGTGCACCTCAAGCACCCCATGCCCATCTAATGTCCCCATCCCTCTTTCCCTTCTCTGAAGCTCCCACAGCAGCAGCCTCTGCTCTGTAAGCTCCTGTGATGCCCTTTTCTCTAGGCTTATTTTCATGCTAAAGCAAACCTCATTCTGTGCTCAAGTGACTCAGGATCACAGAGATTTAGGGATCTCGCACTGCAAAACAGTGTTAGTCACTACTGGTGAGTTGTCCTGAGCTATCCACACAGGTAGATGAATCACAGAAATACAGATGAGATTAAAGAGACTCCCAGGGCAAGTAAGAGGGAAAAAAAAGTAAGCAAATGCTTGAGAAATACCTGCCTAGCCCACAAGCCCTGAGAATAGCTGAATAGTGAAAGCACCAGTCAGTAATACAGCAAAAGGCCTCATTAAGAGAGGGAGAGCGGGTCTTTTCTTGTGGGCAACACCCATGTAACTTCAGCCAAATCTCACAGAGGCTAATGGGAACCCCCTCCGCAGACTTTTATGTGCCAGTGCCTGAAATCCAGTTCTGAGGCTCTCTGTAATGAGCCTGCAGGATCCTACAAGATTCCTACATGCAGCATCAAAGAAATGCAGCTGTTTCCATCACAGCTGTTTATGAAAGCCATCACAAAAGATGCATGCAACTGCCATCTGAGCTTGTGCCAAAGGAAGCTCTACTAAATTAGATTGAGAAATATTTGGTTAGTGGCATAGACACATTTATATATAGTTTTCAGTGTCCACCCAGAATTTCTCATTTGCAGGACTCAGGAAATGGGAATAGGAGAGAAGAAAAGAAGCCACCAAATCCTTGGAGAGGCTGTTGACTTGGTTCAGTCATAACTATATTGCTGGCACTGCAAGTGAGCTGACACTTGGGCCATTCAAGGGCCATTGAACGTTTCATTGTTTAAGCTGAAGAAAACTATTTTTTTTTTTGCAATAAGGCTATTCGTATCCAAATAAGCAAGGTCATTCTTTCTTTCAGTGTATTACACACAGGAGAATAAAGGAGTGCAGAACAGTCATCCCCTTAAGCTATGCTCACACTCAAAGCCTTGGGGTGAGCTGAGGAGGAGCCTCTTTTGGTCTCTCACTTCCTGGGAGTGAAAGTCAGGATGCAGGTGGGATTGTTCAGAGATATCTGACTCACTGCAAAGAAGGCTGGACAGAACAAGCAGAATCAGATATCACTATGAAAGCATCCTGGGTGGGTTCAGGCGATCCTGCTATAAATCACAGCCTGCATCTGAAAGGGTCAAACCCAGTTATTTCCACATCAGTGCAAAAGGAAATCCAAAACAAACTGCACAAGACTTACCCAAGGCATCAGAGGAGAGCGGAAGAGAGTTACATGTATTTCACACCACCACCCTGAACAAAAAGCAACAATCTTGGGAATTAGGGATCACAGTTGACTGGGCTCCTGGAAGATGAGCCAGCAGGATGACTTGATGCCAAATATTGCACACTGCCAAATGTGTTTAGTAACATCTGGTTGAGGGGCCAGGGTGCTGCCTTGGCAGACTTGTTCTTACCCTCAGTATAGATTTAAGGAATGGTTGGACTGCTCTGTTGTTGTCACATGGAGTTGGAAAGAGAAGGATGTGATATGAGGCCAGTATCTGAAACAGACCCCTCTCTGAAAATATTATTCCTTTTAAATCTCACTTTCTAGTAACTTCCCCATGGGTCTGAGAAGACTCTTTCACCCCTCTGTTCAGTTCGGCAGGTCCAAGACTTGTGCTAAAGGCCTCAGCTACACTGTACAGCTAAGAGAAATGTAACACACCAGGAGCTGTGGGTTTCCCATTCTTATATCCCAGTTCAGTCAACTGAGCTACTGAATAGGGAAAATAAAACAAAATTAAAAAAAAAAAAAAAAAACAGGGATGGAGGTATCTCTAGCATAAAAGCTACAATTAAAAAATATGCAGATCAGCAATAGGGAAGTGAATTACCTCAAAGCAACCAGAATGGCACCTATTACTGGTGAGCTGTCTGACATTTCTACTAGCCCAAGAGGCTGACAACACCATGTACGTTTGAGGCGATGTCAGTTCTTGTGTATGCTCTTAATTTCTCCCTGTGTATTAGGGAGTATACTGACCTCTCTCATCCCAAGGTTTTAGGCTACAACATCCTCAGGCAAGCTTGTTCACAGGTTAAGCCACTGTGGCCTTCCATGAGATTGTGTCCTGCTTGATTCCATGGGTCCAATTTGGCCCTGGTTTAGCGAGTTGGAATACAAACAGCTTGCTTCAAACTCAGCCCCATCTGGTCATACTCTGTTATTAAACCATCTAAGGGTAGACAGCATCAGACTTCAACAGAGTAGGCAGTCATCTGTTCTGCAGGCTCGACCGCTGCTGGTGGACAAATGCAAGGAGGCAACACATGGGAACAGTGGTTATAACCCTACCGCGGGCAGCTCCCACACCTGAAAATCCAGGCAGACAGCTTCTGCTACTGCCTGATACCCACATACATTAGGGCAAGAGGGATGGCGACTTCTGCTGCAGAAGGCAAAGAAGAATGGTGGCAGCTGCCCAAAAGCAACAGTCGCCATCCCTGTTCCCCTCTTCCCTCTGGTGGCTGCAGAAGCAGCAGGCTGGATTCCTCGCTCAGCTGCCTTTTCCCCCTTCCCATGGCAGGACACAGTTCAAACCAGCCCCTTATCCCCAGGGAGGCCGAGTTCAATTGGGCTACACGGCTGGAAGCCCTTGATCCAATTCCGGGAAATCCCCACAGCTCCACTGTACTGGGCAGAGACAACCAACTCGCATCATCCCCCGAGCTCCAGGCTGCCAAGAAACTCCTTTCCATGCAAGTCTCATCTGGCTTTTCAGCATGGAGCTCTTTTGACAGAAACCACAATACTTACCATGCTTCAATGATCAAGCAGAGGGCACAGGAATGTCACTGGAAACACTTGGCTTCCAAACACGCCATTGTTCTTCCATTTACCCCATTCACAAATCCTGACCAGACCCTCCCCATCAAGCCCTAAATGTTTTCTAGCAAATCCAGCAAGAAGCACCACAGAGCTATTTGATCTACCACTTCCCTGAACACACACATACACACAAACGCGCACGCACACTTGCATGAAATCCATATGTTACAAAATTCGACCAATGCCTTGCCACGGCTCCCAGGAATACCCCTCATGGAGATATTTCTGCTCTCTTCCATTGGACTCAACCCAACCAAAACAGCCGCAACCATCCCAAAATGAGCTCCTCTCTCTGGCTGCTGCCAGCTCCAGCCCATGTGGATCCTCACACAGAGGAAGGTCATCCCCAAGCCCCCAGGGATGCTCAGGCACTGCACGGAGGTCATTGTGGTGGCCAGAAGGGAAAGGATGCTCGGCACATGTCCAAGCACCCTAATAACTTTTATTTCACCCCTGTTCTGTAGGCCTGATGTGTCACTTCACAGGGCTGGAGGCACCAGCAGCCATCTTGGCTGAGGGCTGTGGGCCACCCCAGGGGCCATCTTGTGCCCCGGGCCCTCCAGGAGCCATCTAGTGCCCTGCAGCACCACGGGCAGAACATGGTGGAGGCAGCAGCGGGTGCTCTGCTCTCACTGTGGGGATGCAGCGCGACCGGAGCCGCTCCTGCGGAGCCTGCACGAGTAATCCAAGAGAGAGGGAGAGAAAGGAAGTTAATGAAAGACACGTGATGAAATCATGAGAGTTTTAGCCACAATGAATATCCAATTAGGGCTATTAAGCCTTTGGGCTAGAGCTGCAGAGATGGTGCTTCACTCTTAGAGAGGTCTGTACTCCCCCAGGCAAAAAACAGACATGGAGCCTCATGAGTGCCTGGGAATCCCAGATTCTTCCTCTTTTTGGGCTTCCCTCCCCTGGGAGCAGCATCTTGTTGGCTCTGGTGGCCTGTCCCTGGTCACCCTGAGCTAGCCCACATGGCATGGGGTGCCATGAGCACCCCATCTGCTCCCCTCAACATGCACTCTCCCAAGTTTCCCAGCCAATATTGTAACCAATTCTTTAAAAACTGGCATTGCTTTTGAAGCCAGTGCACAGCTTCGGATGCATTGTTTAATTGTTTATAGGCAGCATTTCAACATGCTCTGGCATCCAAAAAAAAAAAAAAAAAAAAAATCAGCTAAATTGACTGGGACCAAACAGGAACTGCAGCCTTGGCTGTGGAAATAGGGTAATAAAATTCAGCCTGTGGTACATTTTTGCAGGATTGTTGCCTGCTTTGTTTTCACTATCTACAGCAGGAGGGGCAAAGAACAAGGAGCGCACAACTACTGAAGCGGTGTGGGAGCACATGGAAGTTTTTTCACTCGAAATAGTTAGCAAGGAGCCTCTTTTAACACAGCTGTTTTGTCTAGCCGTCCTTTTCATCACACGCTTTAGGAAGCGGGTTCTTTGAGAGGGGTTCTAGAGAACGGTTTTGAGCAGCAGCTCCAAATCCAATGTGAGGAGAACACAGGGAGAGCACGTGCCGGGCCAGCCCGGGACGCCAGCCGGGCAGCACGGGGGCTCCGCTGCGAGCAGACCCCCCTTGCCCAACACAGCGGCACAAGCTCCATCCTTTATTTTTTAACTCCTTTCAGCAGAGGAGAGCCTGTCGGCCGCGAGCACGGAGCGGCCGCACACAACCACCCCGCGCCCGGGCCAAGGAGGGAAAAGGCAGCGCGGCGCCACGAGCCTCCCACCCCGCGAGGGGAAAGGAGGGCTTTTAAAACCGCTATTATTTTTAGCGTGGAGGAAGGAAGACAGGAGGAAATCTGGGAATGCGATGACCGCGGGGGGGGGGGTGGCGGCGCAGGTAGCGCGGCGGCAGGAAGCGGGGGCGGGCGGCGGGGCCGGCGCGGGGAGCGGAGCGGAGCGGAGCAGAGGAGGGGAAACGGGGAAGGGAAGAGAAGGCAAGGGAAGGGAGGCGGGGCCGGGGCCGGCCGTAGGTGAAGGTTGTTGCAGTGTGTTCATTAAAAGACAGAGTTCAACTCCTCGCCGCTGCAGAGCGCTGCTGGGAGGCTGGTCTGGCGACTCGCGAAGAGGAAAAAAAAAAAGAAAAAAAAACATAAAAAAGAAGCAAAAATAAAATTGGAGGCAGAGAAACAGCATATATTCTAAATAACTAAATAAAGCAAAGGGAGAGGAAGGAGAAGGCACGGGCAGGCGAAGGCGGTGGAAGAAGAAGGGCAGGCTCGGCAGCGCGGCGAGCAGCGAGGATGATACGCGCCGTGGCCGTGGCGCTCGTGGCCCTCTGCCTGCAGGCGGCCGTCCCGGTGAGGCTGCGCGCGGGCGCGCACGTGGGGCGGGCGCGGGGAGGCCGCCGCGCGGGACGCGCCGCCGGGCCGGGGGGCAGCGGAGCGGCGCCTTCGCTCGGGAGGCTGCGCTGGCCTTTTGTGCGGGCGGCGGGTTCCAGCCCCGGGAGCCTTAATTCAAACCAGAGGCGCCGCTGCTGCCGGCGGCTCCGCCCCGGTGCGAGGCGGCGGCG
>JAVCKT010034802.1:0-22430 GCA_032273925.1 Rhynchotus rufescens
ATTGTTTTATTTCATAAACCTAAGAGAAAATGGCTCACAGCAGTCTTTACAAACAAGCTGCATCTGTTTAATATTAAAGTGAAAAAAAATCATAATAAACCCATTACTTTTTGGAATATCCAAATAACCTGAGGAAAAATGGCATCCATCTGGCCCTGGGTATAACTGTTTTTTACATCAGTTGGATGTTTCTGGGATTACAAGATTCAACACTTATCTTTAAGTAGACTGAGTTTCTAAAGATGTAGCATCCAGAAACTTGGGAGTAATCTGTCTGCTTAGAAGTACAATATTGTGTTACCAGATCTGCTGGGCAAATGCACAATAAAGTTAATCCTCTGGTTCTGGAAAAGCTAGAGGTATTGCAATGGCAGATGTGCCGAAACAGAAGTGTTTACGTTCGTTAGGGCTTGTGAAGCGGCAAACTCCGCCAGCTCACAAGTGTTTGAATTTCCTGCAAGCAGTACCTAAAGGCTACCCCAGGGAAGGGAAAAAAAAGCTCAGAAAGTCCCTGAATCCTGCTGGCAGATTGGCAAACCTCTCCTGGTGAAATGGTTGGCACGTTCCTTCATTTTCTTATTCCCTGTGAGTTTAGTCATGACTGTACTAACATGCTTTTGGTGTACAGGGTACAATATTACTAAGGCCAATATCCAGTTATTTAATATGTTTTCCACTTCTTCCTTTCTATTATGGTATAATGGCAAGCAGAAAAAGATGTTAGATGAAGAATTTTGTAGTGCAGAGGTGTGACAGGTCCCTGGTTTGGCCAGAGCTTTGAGGTGGATCTGCCTTCTAGACTTTCTCTTATCGTGGGTTCCCCAGAGAAGACTTGAGAGGCTTTAAACTCAGTAAGCCAGATCGTGTAGAATATAAGCTAGAAATGTTGAAAGCAGCAAGGCTACAATTGCAATAAAAACGAGTCATACGCAGCTCTGCCTCTGCCTAGAGCGTCCTTGGAGGCAGGTCCTTGCTTCCGTGACTGGCTGCAGTCAGTGGCTTTGAATTGCAGTTGATTCTCTCCAGCCCCAGAAAATCCTTCTTTGTGTCCCTTCTAAGGCTCTGCTGACTGCCTCTACCCACAGTCTCTGCAGGGTCCCAACTCCTTTTCCCACCTCAACCCACAGAAGCTGGTACTTGTTCTCCCTTGAGACAGCCCCATTCTTCCCCATGAGAAGGAAGTTTCCTTTCTGCCCTTCACCCTATTGACTTGAAAGAGACTTCATGCTCTCTTAGGGAGAGATTTTTTTATTAGAAAAAGGGAATTTTTGACTGGTCACTTTTGAGGGATCAGCTGTATAAGCTGGGTTATATCAAAGATGATGGTGAAGATGGTCACAATAGCACTTGAAAGTACTTCTGTTGGGGACTTCAAGCCTGCTTTGTTAGAAGCTGTCCCTTTTTTAGAAATCTTTTAGTTAAAATCTGTGACACAATCAAAAGATGAAGTGAGAGCAGAAATGAACTCTAGGAAGGGTGAAGAGCTTTGCTCTCTCCTACAAAGTACCCATATGAGGAGGCCAAGGGACCTTAGAAGCGACCATAGCTCTTGTGGTTTCCACCCTGTTTTACATTCATTATGAAGGCAGTAGGTATATTCAGTTTGCTTCACGAATCACCTAAACTCACCTCCACGATTCTTCTCACTTTTCTACTGAATCAGACTCAGTATCGGAAAGGAAAGGACAGTAGTTGGAACACCGAAATGATGTTTATGAGCTTCTAATAGTGTTCTATTTTTAATCTGTTGTCTTTATTGTTTGGTAATGTCAAGTATCAATAGGCTTTTGTTAAAAGGCTCAGCTAAACTCAACTATAACTCAGCTAAATCCAGGATAAATGCAGATTAGCAGGCTAGTCATTGCCCTGGACCATTTACAAACTATGTATAAGATGAGACAAGATAAGAAGAGGTACAAAGAAACAATAAAATGTTATTGGTCAGCATAATAAATAATAATCATACAAACATAGCTTAATAATTTTTTTTGTAGGTATCATGAAAAGGAAGAGTTTATATCAGCATTTTGAAGGAGGATAATAAGATTCCTCAACGTTAATAGAGTTGCCTTCAGAAGATGTCTTGGAATAGAAAACTAACAACCAAAAATCAAGTCGGTGGGAATAGGAGGTTACTGCATGAGCGGATTGGAAGCAGGAGCTCTTGTCTCGGTGCTGAACAAGGTGGGTGAAACGTCAATATCTTTGATAGTAAAAGCAGGATTTTAAAGGGGAGGATAAAGAGGAAGAATGCAGCTGAGGGATTCCTAAGAAGAGTGACATGGTGAAAGCAATTGGCTGGGAAGATGGTCTTTGCAGTGACATTTTGGATGGATGGGTGTTAATACCATACCTGCTTCCCAAACAGGCTGCTGAAAGCAAGCTGCACAGCTACCTTCATATGCCCAGGCTCTCAATAAAAGGTCTCCACCTCCTGGCATAACTTCTTAATCTCACCATTGCTCTCTCTGGTAGCTATTAGTTTGGCAGCAGGTGCCTGAGCCAGAAGCCATATTCTCCATACAAAGCAGAAAAGAAAGATGCTGTGTGGGATGATTTAGTGCTCTAGTTTACTACATATAGTTTCAGGTGATAGGTAGTTGTCCGTTGCAAAGGTTGAAAGCAAATAAAAATAGTTTGGAATAGAGTGATGGCTGTGACACGGCTGTACACAGGTATGTTTGCAGTTCAGTGCTAAAGAGACACAAGAAAAGGATCAGAGCAGAACCTTATGGGACTCCTAGTGTTGCAAATGGGTGACGAAAAGCCTTCACAGATAGTCACACAAGTTAGGGAGGACAAAAATTTGGGGTGATTTTGCTCAGGTAGAAGATACTTAGCAAATCAGCAAGGGAAAACGGTTAGGTGTTGGATCTAAAATTTGGCCAAAGAGAACCTGTAAGAGGTTTTGCAAGAGCAGCTTTGGTTAAAAGTCAGCAAGGTCAAATTGCAAAAATCCTTGAATAAAAATAACATAGAGGACTAATAAAAACTCTGCTCGGTGATTAATACTTCGTGATCTCTATTTCCTTAGGGCTGGAAGGGATGTCCTAGATTAACAGATCCAATTCTCTGCTGTTATAAGCAACCACATTCTCTTTATCTGTGTATTTATGAAGCTGCATATGAAAATTCTATTTTCTTCTTCCTAGATTTAATGTGAGGCTATTTTAGAACTTTTGACTTCTGATGATCCAAAACTTAAATTTTGGGGCTGAATTTATTTATTGCTCATTAGTAATCATTTGTCCTTGTGTCATCTTTTTCCATTTGCTTAAGTATCGCTTCTCTCGCTTTAGTGCCTAACCTGAATGTATTTATAGAGAGCAATTATATCCGCTCTCAGCATGAATGAGCTTAGAGATGAAAGGGAGAAGGAAGCAAACATGTTGCTTCAGTCTGGAGCAGCTGGAACCTCTTTGTTCAGGCTCATGTAAAATATTTTTCAGCATTTGGATCTGGAAGCAGCATTTGTGAAGCTCATACCAATACGATGTATATCTAGCCACCTCGCAGCCAGATGAGATAGCAATTGTGGTTTGAAATGTCCATTTTCCATCTGAGTATCCATGAGTACTAAAACGGCAGTCCAGCTTAGATGGAGAGTAACAATCTGCATTTGATTGTGATAAACATCCATGGTAAGCCATTGCACACATTTCCCATCAGTATCACTTCTGTTTTTCTAGTGTTAGAAGGTAGTTGCTTATCTGTATTGGATTATCACCAGCTGTGTGGCCGATTATTTTGTAAAGGAGTAACTACATGGGTGTTGTCTGGATACTGTAGACTCTGGAGTTAGCAGCTCCTCCTATTTCTCCCCAGAATTGTAAGTTTAACTGACAGGTGTCTCCAAGCTCAATGTGATCAGAGAGGAGGAGGAGGACTTGCCTGTCATATCTCTTGGACATGCAAATCTGTATTTACAAAATGGAATTAATACTACTGTAATGATACTCTCTGCTGAACATTTATTCAGTTAAGAAGCTGGAAAGGCAGAGCCCTAGGGGAAGAAGAACTGCAGTAAGACATGCTTGATAGCATCCCCTTGGCAGAAGCAGCAAGCACATCTGAACAACTATAGAGAGTGTTAGGTACTTTAAATATCTCTGTGTACCTGATTTATTTGGATATCATTATTGGTTGCCTATGAGTAGTTTGTTGTGAATAGTGAGTTTTTTTTTTAAGCATGTTTACATTTATATATAGAAGATGATTTTAGATCTAAAAATGTTTCTCGCTCATATGTTTTTGCACTTGCAATAATTCATTCTACAAAGTATGGGGTTTTCCCAACCAAAACATTCTTGGGGTTTTCCCAACCAAAACATTCTTGGGATTCCATGGACTGCAAAAGCAATGAAAAATTAAAGGGCTTTAATACCATGTCATATATCTAAAAAATGTAAAAGTAGAATGAGATGCTGTTCATTGTCTCTGCAACAGATTAGTTACTCAGTGGGGTTATGCATCTCATCATCATCATCTCATCTGACAAAAAAAGAAAAAAGAGACTAAAACAAAAACAACAAATAGAGTGCGTAGGAAAAGCCATTGGGTGCTGTTGCTCAGCACGACAACTCTCTTCATCAAGAAAACAGTTTAAATGCAAAGAAAGCTGTGCAACAGTTTTCCATCTTGCTGGTAAAGCCCTCCCCTATTATGCAGTCAGCTGAAAGCTAAATAAATAAATAAATAGCTTAATAATCAGCAAAATGAAAATCAGCAAAATGAGGCTCCAATGGCTATGTTAATAGAGTGATGCCACCTGCTCCATGCCCTCTGCAAATGCACACACAGCTGAAGGTGACCTGTTCTTCACAAGCATTTCTGGGACAGGTTGGGACCAGGTACTTAAGGATCCACTGTGTTGTTTTGGAAGCACATACTGTGTGACCAGCTGCCTCCTTCTGCCATAGGGGAAAAGAGCTGAGTTATGTAGAAACATTTCCATGAGTCAGAGCCACAGGCCAGAAGCTGGACTCAACGGCTCAAATAAATATCTCATAGATTTCAAAATTCAGAGAAATTTTGAAATAGAAAGCAAAAGCGTTTGTTTTCAGGTTTCTGAATTCAGGTTACTGAAAACAGTAATCTTTCAGATCATGTTTAGAGAAGGGCCAAAGGTCTTTCCACAACTTTGTGAGAATACCACAAGACTCTATGAAGTCCCTTGGCATTTCTGTAATGTCACTGACTATGCGAGAACATACCCAACTTCACAGGGATAGTCAGAAGTATCAAACTCTCCAAATGATGCAAAGTTTCATCTCCTTGAGATCTGCTCAAGTCTTTGTATCGTGTTCTCTAGGCTCTGGCCTGTAGAAGCCACTCTCCTAGATACTGTAAACAGCTGTCATGAAAAGAAGATCAGTGCTGCATTGCAGCAATTGCACGTTGTTGTGAGAGTTTGTTTTTTGTTTTTTAATCAGCAAGAAATGCAGTTATCCCATGCTCTAGACATACATACAAAGCATTTTTAAAAATACAATAGACATTCAAATGGGAACATTATTAATTAAAACTCTCCACGTACTGTACAAATGAAATGTTCTTCTCTCTACCTACTCAAGTCATTCATTCAGAAAAATCCTGGGAAAATAGTTAGGCTTTGCAATGTGCCCCATAGGTCAATGTATTCAGGCTGCAACAGACCACGTGGGAAGAGTGAGTTCCAGAACTCTGAAATCTTTATCTCGGAAAACTCGGAAGGAGTTGCAAACTCCTTCTCAAAGAGAATACATTCAGCAATGTGCACAGCACACTCACACAAAAATGGCTCTAGCCCTTCGTCCAGCTTAAATTTTAAATGAGCCCTTTAATAGATGTATTTCCAACCAAAGAAGGGATGCTCCTGTCTGAAGCACAGCCATGGAAAGAGCTTTGAAGCCCTGTGGGGTTTTCAGACCCACAGCTTGCCTTTTTTTTTCTTTCCTCTCTTAATATATATATCATTATGATGTAGAATTATACCAAAATACCAGAACAGCCCCTTTTCTCTTACATCTGCTATACCATATCCTATTTATTTAGCAGCAGTGGCGTCCTCGCAAGCATCATACTGTCCATATGCAGCTTTCTTCAGAGGGGACCTATGAGAGCTGATCCCAAGGCTATTTACTTTTGCTGTAGACTCGTGTTAAAAGTTTCCCTTGGGACAGGGATGGGCCAAAGTCTGACTGCAGAACCTGGAGGCAAACTCTCCTCATGTTTTCAAGAGTTTGATGTTATATTTCAGATCCATACCCCAAATCAGACTGGCTCTCAGTGCTCAGTTCAGAACAATCCCTATCTTATTTGCTGGCTGGCTGCAAAACAGTAGGAAGATTGTCAATACCGTGGCCAAGCCCTAATTAAAAATTCAAGCTCAAATTCAGTATTTCAAACATCTAAAATATATTAAGATAGTCTATTGCTGTTGCTCATTACTCTGTCGAAACCTAATATTAGTAACAGCATGTACAGAGGACCTGGAGCATGAATTAATAATGAGGTGCTTGTGCTGGAAAACATGCAGGAGCCTGGTTCCCTCAGCTGGCAGGCACCCGGTGGAGACTGGATTGCCCTCCCCTGTGCACGGATCGGATCATCTGCTCTGCAAAACCATCGTGAAGGAAAGTATTTCTGTGGAGTTTATTTCCCTGCTGGTTGTTTACCAAAAAACATGAAGTATAGCCAGAAAGGAAGGGAAACACAGCAAGATGATAATAGTAATAGTAGTAGTAGTAGTAATAATAATAGTATTATTAATAATAATAATGTCTTTAACCCAATAGTATTGTACTACTGACCAAACTGTTCCTCACTTGAGGAGCTGACTCAAACAAGTTCCTCAAACAGAGGAACCCCAGGGTACTCAGCTTGCCCTCACCTTGCACGAGTCTCTTCTTGACTCTTTGGAGGTGAGTTTTTAATCGCCTCTTTCCCCCTTTCTCATTGTCCCACAAAACAGCAAAGTCAAACAAGAGCGCGGGGAAAGCTCATGCCCTTGGCCTGCAGTGCAGGCATTGGCTGATTGCAGGTTTTCTGCAGATATGAGCAAGGACTTGGCAAAGTCACTAAACTCTTTAAGCGATGCCAGATTCAGGAGTATACATGTAAGGTTGAAAAAAGCTGCACCATTTGTTGTGTGCAACGTATACATACATATATATACATGTATGCATCTATAATGTGTGTATAGGTAAATATATAGAGTGGTACAACCCAGGAGACTCGCTTCCTGTGTTTTTTCAGACATGTAATAATAGCACATCTAGGTAGATGCTGTGGCATGGAGATTAGGGGTGTTTGTTTAGATGTATATGCCTCCTCCCTTCCTACACATGCTTGCAGGCGGCCAACTTTGATCTGCCCACGCACGGCGGAGGAGCGCGGCTACCTTTGTAGAATGCCCTCCATGCCAGGAGAAATGCCCTCAGTGTTTGCCTAAAACAAATACTAGTCACTGAAGGTGTTTGTAGTCTAATGCCTTACCTGTGTGCTGCTCCTGCACACCCCTTTTCTTCAAGAGGAATGTAGTATTACCCGGGGAGGACTGAGGGTAGAAGTCATTCTGCAGCTATTGCCTTGTTCTTACCCTGAAAATTAAAAGGTGTGTGAGAAGCAGGAAATTGTCCAGGGTAAATGAGAGAAATTATTGCATGATTTTGTGTAATTTTTGATGCAGGAAATAATTTTCTCAATGCACCTGTTGGCGGGGGCAGGAGGAGGGGGGACCGGGTTGCTTCAGCCATCAATCTGTGGGACTTCAGAGCTCAGAGAAGGTGAAACGAAATACGAAAATTGCAGTGCAGCAGAAGAGGAGTCAGCTATCTGAGGGCCTCTGCTGAAATCCCATCTTTCGGGTAGGGTTTCTTGTGCTTTTTCGTGTTTTGGTCACCTGACAGTAGCTCTCTGGCCTAATTGGTTTCCTAGTTAACAGACTAAGTAATGATGTAACCAGAGTGTGTGGGAACCAGACCTGTGTGACAGATACAGTTTTTCCCAGCCACACTAATTTTGTCTGCTTACCTGGTTCTGCTGCTGGTTATCTGGAAATTTGAACTACTTAAAGGATATAATGAGCCTAGCTAAGGTTAAAGCACAGCTTAGTGATTTAGCATAAAATTAGCCCTATCTGCAAAATGTATTAACTTGTGAACTCCAATTGCTTTTGTTACTAAGCAGCATTGTATTTTAATAGATATGGCTGTGTCTACAGCCTCTATTTACTTTTCCTGTGGTTGCCTGAAGTGAGAATTATTTCCCTGCAGCCTGAAGGAGCAAATTGGCCTTGTGTGTCCCAAGCCGGCCTCAGTACCCCCTTCTGCTCTTGGTGCCCTGCCATCCCCAAGTGCTCTCACCCGGATGGTGTTGCTCATTTGGACTGGTGATTCTGGTGGCTTCATGTTGTTGCCATTGCTTGCTTGTACTTTGGGAAGGCTTCGCTAAGACCAGGGTTCTCTTGTGCTGGGAAACGATGCAAAATGCAGAGGTTTAATGCTAAATGCATGAAGCAGAGGTGGTCTGAAGGAGAGGAGAGCTCTGCAAACTCACAGCGGAGCCCCTGAGATAGTAATTTTTAAAGTAATCTGCATGAGAAACAGCTTCATACTAAATAAATCAAAGTAATTGGGGACAGGAGGTGAGAGGGAACACCTGGCGGGTCCCACGTCCTTCTTTGAGGGGTGAGGGTCTCCAGACTGTTGCTCTACAGCAACATCAGGTCATGATAACTAGCTCTATATCACACTGGGGAGCCAGACTCCTACCAGCTGCCCGATGCAGAGCCTGCAGCAAACCTGCTCGTGAGCCTACAGGTCTTCCTGGCAGAGCCTTCTTTTGCCTGGTACCCTCAAATATATTTAATAAGTGGAAGAAATTGAGAGCAGAAGCAGGGAGCTGGGCTCTGAAATTGGTTTATATTTTCCTTGAAAACAGGACTCTTAAATGTGATGACAGAAATCATGAAAGTAGCAGGGCTTTGCGTATGCTTAGCATGGTTAATCTAGTCAGTAAACATGATGTTAAAGAGGAAAACCATAGCATTTCAGCATCTTTCAAGCTGAAGTATATACGATGCCCATTGTGTATGCAATGGATCTGGGGCCTGACATCTATTTAAACTCTTTGGGAGCAATATCAAACATTAATGGGGATTAGTGTTAGAACTGGTGTAAACATAGCAAACAATCTGCTGTAAGTGCATGCTCACATTTCCATATGTTATGTAGGTAAGCAGAGCCATTGAAGAGGAAAGGAGCTCGGAGAGGTGGTTCTCAGCTGGCTAGTTCTAGGATTGGTAGAGGCAGACGCTATCAGGACACAATTATCTCATGATATCAGTATCTACATACTCATAAAATGCCTTGTCTAGAGCTGCAATTTAGTCTTGTAAAAGGTAAGTAAGATTTAAAGAGATGTGTTTCCATTGTGCAAAGCCACTAGAAAACAGATAAAAATGATTTAGTACTTCCAGGTGCACTGTAATTCTTGGCAGAAAAAGCTAATTCCAGGTGTGTAACTTCAAAAAAAGGACAAAAAAGAAATCTAACCCTGTTGTCAAACCTGGATAAAATCATCAAGTTAGAAAAATAGAAGCTAAATGAGGAACAAAGTCCAAAGCATAGCAGCTGAAAGACAGCCTCTCCATGAAGAAATGATTGCATATAAGTGAATCTCCCTATTACTTAGGTAAACATAGCTTGATTCTGGGCAATATTTCAAAAGAGATAAAGCTTTGGCATGCATGAGCATATAGAAAGATGACATATTCGCAGTGGGAGGTATGAGGTGTGGTTTCCAAGAGAGCCAAACTTTATCTCACACGTACATGCGTAGGGCCTGACCCAAAACAGCTGAAGTAAGGAGCAAATCTTTCCACTGTCTTCAACCATCTTTGCATTCAGCATTCACCCACACCAGGGGAAAGGGTAAAAAGTAAATTTGTTTCCTCATTTGTGGCCAAATTGTTTGCACATTTTCCTTCTGCCTTTAAGCCTGGGGAACTCTTGTCACTGACTTCCTCAGGGGCAGGTCCTTAATCAACAGATCAAAATATAAGCTGTACCACCAAATGGAAAATACTATTATACCAGTTAAAGATATTTGCTTGAGCAACACATGTGGTATGGAATATTATTATTCCATAATAGAATACACATTGATTCATTTGACACTTTTTTTCCTCAAAAAGAGCTTTTATTTATACGATGTGTTTATAGACAAATATGCACTGAATGCTTTTAAAGTCTTGTTATGGTTTGTTTTTATTTCCACATGTTCAGATGAAATGACCATTACTGGGACTAGAAACCTACAGCACTAATGGAAGCTCTTATAGTTGGTGCCAGTTTTATATCCTGCAGGGATAGTTGCCACTATATTAATATCCTGCAGGTCAAGTTAAATTTTTTCTAAAAAACAACATATTTTGCAGGCCCTGTGCAATTCGATATAGTGTCACACTTGGTACATGCCAGTTTTGCATCTGGATTAGAAGCGCCGGGGAATTGAACCGGATCAGACCTCCAAGTCGGTAAGTTTTTTCAAAATGCCGCGGCCACACAGAAGGAAAATGGACATGGCAACCCTGTCTCCCAAAGGTGCATGTGAAAACTCCTTTGGAATCAGAGTACTAGCAAGGAATGAGGCAGATTTGCCGGAAAAGTCTGATTTTCCCTCGCGGCAGGTTTTTCTGTTGCCATGATCAGCGGCTGAGTGTGTGGTAGAGCATTTGGTTCCATTTGCTCCTGTGAACTGAAGGTTTTTCCTGCGCTGTAACCTAGATTTAACAAAAAGAGGTTTTCAGAAGCCATATCCTTTCTCGGTCACACAATTTCTCCCTGCCTTTCAGTACTGCTGCCATCCCAGGGAGCCCAGACGGTGTCATACCTCTGATAACACATAGGCATTTCAGTGATAGGAAAATAATGCAAGCGAATACGAAAACCCCTTTTGTCGCTACCTGGGGACTCCTGGGCTGGGTGGCCTTTTCTTATTGCTGAGGAGCAACAAGGAGTGACTCCGTGCACAGGGCAAAGCAATTAACAGCACAGCTGTGATTGCACGGGGCGCTCTGTAGCCGCGTTCTCCTTTTCCCACACATCCTACGTGCACGTAGGGGAGGGGAAGGGGCTTTTCATTCCCTTGCTCTGCTCTCTGCTGTGCTTGCACGAAGTCGGTGCATAGATCCTTAAAGCGGAGAGGAAAGTGAAATCTCCAGTTTTGTCACTGCTGGAGCACTCCGTAATATCTAGGGAATTCAGCAGATACTGATTTTGCTTTCTTGGCTTTGCTGGGAATCAGAAGTGCTCATTCAGTCCCAAGCTCAGCACTAGAGCAGACAGAGTCCCAGATATGCTGTTGCTTCTGTTTTGTGACATTCTGTGAAACCTGCTTTCCAAAGAAGAGCACTTAGTAGCTGTTTCACTTTTTACCTATCATTTCAGGCTCTTCAGTCTATTAAGGTTGCATGAATATTAAAGCCTTGTTATTTACATTAGAATCATTATCTTTATAGATCCCAATGCTTGTTAAGTCATTTGTAATGAATAATTTATTCAACTGATTCTGCCCTTCCCTCTGTTTGTTATTCACCTACAAACAGACTTTGATTTTTACAAATTTGTTCATTATTCAAATCACTCCAGGCTCTCTCAACAAACATATTTCAGTGTCTGCTTGGCTCATAGCCTATTGTCTCCTACCATATTTATATCAATTTGCTCCTGTTGTTGCTTGTAGAGTGCAATTGCACATTTAATAGCATATGTGAAACTCATCCTGACTTTAAGGTTTCTAGGAGAGCTAGGGGGATACATGTTAATGCCTCTGAGTAGCACCGTACAACGGTGCTACAACGGTGGGCTAGGTACACTTTTTTGGTCAAGTTCTTGGCATTTTATTGTCACTTTTTTGGAACATAATAATCACTACTGTTCTGCAACAAATGGCCTCTGTTTAAGAACAAAACAAGTAAGGCAAGATTTAGGTATCCCTAAACGGCAGCACTGTGTGGTTCACTGAAAGAAACTGGGATTTCAGGGGACTCTGCTCAGATCTTCATCTCTTTCTGCGTAGAATGGCATCCCTCTGTGCCTCTGTTTTATCTTCCATAAATTGAATAAATTTTGCTTGAGATACGTCTTGCTCTGCAGTTGTCCCAAGGACTAAAAATGCTCCTCAACTTGAGGCCTGTACATTAAGTTGCTTCTCCTGAGCTTCTTCCCTGTAGAGAGAATTGGGGGAAGTTTTCTCCATGGATTTGGGCAATCTGGCCTTGGGACTGCTGTTATGAGACATCTTCAAGGTGCCCCCTCGCTCCCTAGTAGAGGAGTCCTGAGAAACTTGCTGTCTCATACCTTGAGTAAAAGGCCTGAAGAAATGCTGCTGGGCATAAAGAGAAATTAGTTTGAAAAATAGTGTAGCGTATTTGTCTCTGGTCCAAATACTTTGATCTTTGAGATAAGAAAAGAGGAAATGTTCCTTTTGCTTTCAAATCAGTTCTTGGTTATTCATCTTATAGTTTATTTTGGAGGCACTTCTGAGAAGCTGCTACCTGCACAGTGGGGAAAGGAGGAAAAAAAGAGTTCAAAATAATATAGTAAAGATGAAGTCAGTAGCAATGCATTCATGCAATGCATGATGTCTACGCCTGTAACTCCAAAATGCCTGCTCTACGACTAGCATTATTCCCCAATATATCTGCTGGAAAATATTTGTTTCTCTTCAGACTGAAGTAGGATTTCTGAGAGAGTGCAGCTTCTGCAGATGCTTTAAAACCCACCACTGCTCTGCTGTTCCCACACGCTGTGCAGGTGGCTGAGGGACTCAGAATACCCGAGACCAAGGTGACGTGTCGGGCTCACAGTCCAGATTTATTCTCTTTATTCAAGAATTGATATACCAGCTCCCGTTTTCAGATGCTCAATAGCTAGGTAAAGAGTTTCTTGTTACTAAGCAGGTTCAATTCTGGGCAGAAATCAAAAGCCCACAACAAACTTTGGGTCTCATGGTCATTTGGAAGAAAACACAGCTTAAACTACAGTCTGTTTGCTCATCCTGGCAAATACCAACTTTAACTTCCCTGTGTATTAAATGGGAACTTTAACATAAGGCTAAATAACAGATTTTAAAAGGCAGATTATTTTTCATTTCCTAGAATCAATTTTTGTTCAATAAGAGATATAAAAAAAAAACACTTTAAGAATATATCCATAACAAGAAACTTAATTTTACTAACAATCACCTAAGAGAATAAAGTTTTTTACTTCTGTGCACTTTAGCATCAGAAAACAATGTTTTCAGCTAGTAGCATTCCATTAGTACCAGAACTTAAGATCCAACACGGAACTGAAACATCTCCAAGGCTATGGTCCCGATCACATTTTTGAGGTTTCTAGGAATATTTCTATCAGCCAGGCTCTTAGGTCTTTTGCTTTACTCACCATAATCAGTTTTCTTCTAGGGAAGAATATGATATAAAGAGGTTAAAAACAAAAATTTCTGTGAGGGATAAATGAACATGATATTTAGTTGGCTTATTTTTGTTAAGAAACAAGAATCAATCTGCAAAGTACTTATTCACTGGACATGTACCAGCAGCTAGCAGTTTTGAGCGAGATACTTTTGATTCTCCTTTTAAGATAAGTGGGAGTGCTCTCTCATGGGGGAATAGTCATTCAAGGGCAGGTGGAGTGCTCACTCATGGGTGGAGTGTTCACCCGCAGGGGTGGGGGAGGTGCTAACTCACGGGTGAAACTGCTCGCTCATGGGCGAGTGCTCACTCGGGGTGGGGGTTGGAGTGCTCACACATGGGCAGTGCTCAGTCAAGGCAGGGTTTGGGTGCTCACACACGGGAGGACTGCTCACTTATGGGGGAGTGCTCGGTCACGGTGGAGGTGGGTTTCTCACTGAGAGGATGGGAGTGCTCACTCACTGGGAGAGTACTCACTCATGGGGCAGTGCTCACTCATGTCAGGGAGTGCTCACTCAAGGGGGAGTGGAGTGCTTGCTCACTAGGGGCATGCACACTCATTGCGAAGTGCTCACTCAAGTAGGGTGGAGTGCTCACTCACGAGGGGAGTGCTCACTCATGGGAGAGTGCTCACACACAGAGGCGGAGTGCTCACGGGGCACGGGTGGGTGCTAAGTCACATGGGGAAGTGCTCACTCATGCAGCAATGCTGACTTATGTGGTGAGTGCTCACTCGGGGGAGTGCTCACTCACAGGGAGTACTCAGTCACTGGGAGAGTGCTCACTCAAGGGGAACGCTCACTCATGGAGGAGTGTTCACTCATGGAGGAGTGCGCTCTCACAAGAGTGTGGATTACTCACAGAGGGAGTGTTCACTCATGGGAAAGTGCTCACTCAAGGTGACAGTGCTCAGTCACAAGGGGAGTCCTCACTGAAGGGTGGTTCAGTGCTCACTCAAGGGGGCACTCAAGGGGGGTGGAGTGCTAACTCACGCGGTAGGGCTCACTCACAGTAGTGTGTTCACTGACTGAAGGAGTGCTCACTTAGGGAGGGTGAAGTGCTCAAGCACGGGGGTGTGGTGCTAATGCAGGGAGTGCCCACTCACAGGGGTAGTCCTTACTCACCAGGGGACTGCTCACTCAAGGGGGGTGGAGTACTCACTCATGGCGGGGAGTGCTCACTAATGGGGAAGTGCTCACTCATGGCAGGGAGTGCTCACACATTGGGGGAGAGCTGACTCAAAGGAGAGTGCTCATTTACGAGGGAAGTTCTCACAGGGCAGTGCTCACTCACGGGTGAAGTGCTCGCTCATGGGGGAGTGTGCACTCAAGGGGTGTGGAGTGCTCACTCGTGGACAGAGTGCTCACCGATGTGGACGGATTCCCTCCGGGGCGAGGTGCCAACGCATGGGGGGAAGTGCTCACTCATGGGAGAGTGCACACTGAAGGGATGTGGAGTGCTCACTCAAGGTGGGGTGGAGTGCTCACTCGTGGGGGTACTGCTCACCCATGTGGATGGAATGCTCACGGGGGTGGGGTGCTAACTCATGGGGGGAAGTGCTCACTCATGGGAGAGTGCTGAATCATGTAGTGAGTGCTCACTCACGGTAAGGGTGAGTGCTCACTCATGGTAGACTTGGAGTGCTCACTCACAGGGGGAGTGCTCAACCATGGGACGAGTGCTCACTCACGAGGGGAGTAGTAATTTCCTGGGGGAATGCTCACTCACAGGGGAGGGTGCTCACTCAAGGAGGAATGCTCACTCAAGGGGAATGGAATGCTCACTCACAGGAAGGAGTGCTCACTCAGGGAGAGTTCTCCCTGGGGGCAGTGCTCACTCACAGAGGTGGGGGTGGAATGATCACTCACAGAGGAGTGCTCACTCACAAGGGGAGTGCTCACTCATGTGGTGAGTGCTCACTCGTGGTGAAGGTGGAGTGCTCCCTCACCGGGGGAGTGATCACTCAAGGGGAGCTGCAGTGCTCACTCCCTGGGGTAGTACTCGCTCACGAGAAAGTGCTCGCTCATGGGGGAGTGCTCACTCATGGGAAAAATGCTTACTCATGGGTTGAGTGCTCACTCATCATGGTGGGAGTGCTCACAGGGGGCGGGTGGAATGCTCACTCACGGGGAGGGAGTGCTCACTCAGGGGAGATAGAGTGCTCTCTCATGTTGAGAGTGCTCACTCACGGGGGAGTGCTCGCTCACACAGGATGTGCTCACTCACACAGGGTGTGCTCACTCAAGGGTGGTGGAATGCTCACTGACGGGGGAGTGCTCACTCAGGGGGGAGTGGTCACTCATGAGGGCAGTGCTCACTCAAGCGGGGGTGGAGTTCTCACTCACAGGGGGAGTCCTCACTCACGGGGAGTGCTCACTCACATGGGGAATGCTCACTCATGGGGGCATTGCTCACTCACAGGGGAGTACTCACTCACGAGGGGAGTGCTCACTCACAGAGGAGTGTTCGTTCACGGGATAGAGTGCTCATTCACAGATGGAGTGTTTATTCAAGGGGGAGTGCTCACTTGAGAGGATGGAGTGCTCACTCATGGGGGGTGTGCTCACTCACTGGGGAGTGCTCACTAACGGGGGGAGTGCTCAATTATGGGGGAGTGCTGACTCATAGGATGAGTGCTCACTCATGCTTGAGTGCTCACTCAGAGGGGGAGTGCTCATTCATAAGGGAGTACTCACTCACTAGTTGAGTGGAGTGTTCATTCATGGCGCTGGTGCCCACTCACAGGATAAGTGCTCACTCATGGGGGAATGCTCCCTAACAGGGGAGTGCTCGTTCACAGGAGGAAGTGCTCTTTCATAGAGGGAGTGCTCACTCATGGGGGAGTGCTCACTCAAGAGGGGATGGAGTGCTCACTCATGCGGGGAGTCTCACTCAAGGAGGGCTGCAGTGCTCACTCACTGGGGTAGTTCTCACTCATGGGAAAGTGCTCACTCGTGGGGTGAGTGCTCACTCCCGCTGGAAATGTTCACACACTGGTTGAGTGCTCACTCACAGGGGCAGTACTCACTCATTGAGTAAGCACTCACTCAAGGGGGGTGGAGTGCTTACTCAAGGGGTGGAGTGCTCACTCAATGGGAGGGGGAGGGCTCACACATGGGAGAGTGCTCATTCACGGGGGGAGTGTTCACTCATGAGTGCTCAACCATGGGGGGAGTGCTTACTCACATGGGGTGTGCTAATTCATGGAGGGAGTACTAACAAGTGGGGTGAGTGCTCACTCACAGTGGGAGTGCTAACTCAAGGGGGAGTGCTCACTCACGGCGAAGGTGGAGTGCTCACTCAAGAGGGAGTGCTCACTCAAGGGCAGTTGGAATGCTCACTCACAGGGGTAGTGTTCACTGAAAGGGGAGTGCTCACTCAAGGAGGAGTGGAGTGCTCACTCACGGGGGAGTGCTCGTTCACAGGAGGGAATGTTCATTCACGGAGGAAGTGCTCACTCACTGGGGAGTGCTCACTAACCGGAGAGTGCTCACTCACGGGGGCAGTGGTCGCTCATGGGGGAGTGCTAACTCACGGGAGAGTGCTCAATTTTTTGTTTCAGTTTTTTTTTCCCCTCATTTTGGGTCTTGTTAAGCAGTAGGATGTTGAGGTCTGTGGTTTTCTGCTTCCTCACTTTGCACTGGTGGTGATACTTCACCAGCTCTGAGGGCATTGCATCCCACAAGAGTTAATGAAGGGATATCAGCAGGACAGAAACCCCCTACCTCTAAACTCTCATTTAAATCTTTAGCTTGGGGAAGAGAAGGCTGAGAGGGAATCTGATTAACACGTATAAGTACATGAAGGGAGAAGGTAGGGAGGAAGGGGCCAAGTTCTTCTCAGTGGTGGCCAGTGACAGGACAAGGGGAAATGGATATAGATTGAAACACAGGAATTTCTGTCTCTAGGTGAGGAGGAACTTCTTTACTGTGAGGGTGACGGAGCAGTGGAACAGGCTGCCCAGGGAGGCTGTGGAGTCTTCTTCTCTGGAGGTCTTCAAAACCCGTGTGGACGCCACCCTGTGCCCCGTGCTCTGGGTGTCCCTGCTGGAGCAGGAAGGTTGGACTAGATGGTCTCTAGAGGTCCATTCCCAACCTTGAACATTCTGTGATCCTGTGATTCATTTGTGATTTTGTGTCTGCAAATACTGGTAAGGAAAATAAATTACTGTAACACATCACTAATTAAATTTGGTGAAAACATTTGAACAAAAAAAGGCCTACTGCAAACATTAGTTTGCTAAAAAAAAAACCCTTCAAAATACTCAATGCAGATTACATAACTCTCCATTATAGCTTGGTCTCTCAATATCTTTTTTTTTATTTTATTTTACCTCCTAGAGGAAAGGACAGAGAGGGAAGCTGGAGAAGCTGTAGAAAATATGTTTTTCACATTGAAAAACAGAAATGGTGTATTAAGCATGTAAAAGTCAAAGCTTCTCTTCTTCCATCTTTTTCAGCTAGAAAAATATGATAAGTGGTCTGAAGATAATATGTATATAGCTGTTGTCTTCTTAATTTCTCATGTTTTTCCACTTAAAAAGATAAAATGTGATAGTTTTTTCCCTTCACTTCTGCTCTTCTCTTTTTTCTTGCTTTCCCACTAAACTCAGATAATCGTATACAGGCATTTCCTTTCACTCTCCAACCAAACCTCAGTCAATATGATTCTCTGCTTAAGAGTGACAGAGGCATAGTCCCCACGGGCATAAGTAGCCTTGGTATCTTGTGATGGCAATGCAGGCTTTCAGCAATGAAAAATAAGCATCACCTCTGTGCCAGGACCTCCTTGTTCACTAGGAGAAAGGAGGGAATCCTCAGCAGTGGTTTTGGGCTGACCATTTCGAGGCGAAAGAACATTTACTTATACAGCCACCCCAGTACTTCTCAGGTCACATCTGAACCTGGGCTCAAGCCTGCCAAAAATTGAGACATGTCTGTACCAGCTACCTTGGACTGGCCTGTTATGGAGGTAAAGGGCAATTGTGACATTTTTTCTAGAGATGAGGATCCAAAGCTCAGCCAAGCACTGGGTGCTGATGGAGGAGCAGTATCTTCCAGGCGCTTCAGGACTCAGTAACACAATCCTGATCCAAGTTGGGATTCTCACCTCATCCCAGGCTACTGTAGCCTGCAGCATCCGAACCTGTGCTTTTTAACATCTCTATCTCCAATTAAGATAGTAGTGAGGTAGCGAGAGGACAAGAGGCTACAAAGTAAAACAGTCTCTTCAAGTAGCTGGGGATAAGCAAATGAAAGCATCAAAAGTGAGGGAATGTAGTAGTTTCCCAATTTCTATTATTCCTCCTTATTTTAATTTATTTCTCTTCCATTCACCGTATGAGTCAGCTGGTGTTGTAGCTTAAGGGCATCAGGTCTTGTTTTGTCTCCAGTCACTTTTGTTCATTCCTGAGTGGTTAGTGCCAAGTCAGGTCCTGCCTTCACAGTGGAGAAGATGGCCAAGATGGCTCAGCTTCCTTCCCAGAATATCGGAAAACCAGGAAGAAAGGCTTGTCCAGGGTCTTGGCTCCCTCTCCTGGCTGGTTCTGCAGCAACCTAAAACGATATTTTAGCCCTTAAAAATGCCAGTGTTTACTTACTGCCTATGCACCATTCACACTCGAAAGATGTTGAGGTTGAGTGTCTAAAACACTCAGATGATGAGATTCCAGATTGGGGAAAAAAAGAAAAAAGAAAAGAAAAAGAAAAGTGGGAGGTGTTTCTCACTAAAAATACAGTTACTTAAACCAAAATCATCACATCTTGGATGCAAATTATTTGAAACTATTTCCCTCTTGCCAAAACTTCTTGAATACAACATAACTATGAGAAATGGTGCTTTTAATCTTTGCTTGTGTTGTTTTTTGGTTTTTTTTTTTTTTCTGGATTACTCCTTTCCAATCTCTAGATTTCTCCTTAGGAAATGTCCCAATAAAGGCTCTGTGTTGTCCTTAGGCAGTGGTAGCATTCCCCCTACCTGCTAATTGCTTTATTTGTCCTCACCGCTTCCGCCCCTCATCAACAAAGGCTTTAGCATAAAGGGCAATGAGGTAGAACATGACGAGGAGAGGGGGAGCCAGAGGAGTGAATACTTCTGTAATTACCCAGTAGCCTGGAGTAGCTCTTCTCAAATCAATTATGTAGCCTGTATCGCCTAAAACTCTGAGGACAGAGCCCCCAGTTTTAATTTGCCTACGGAGCTCAGTTCTGTTATAAATAACAGGCAAAGTTCTTGCTTCATTACCAGTTGCCTCTTACCAGAATTCACATAATTCTCTCCTTAGCTGTTATTTTTATCCACTTAGTGTATTAATAATACATTGTGCTTAGCACACCTACAAACCAATCATTGCAAATTGCTTTGTGAGCATTAACAAATTAGGTTGCGTGTTATCCTTTTGAAAAATAGTGACATGTCCCTTTCTAATCTAAGGCAGAGGAAGGTAGCAGAAAGTGAGTAGAAAAAGCAGTGAGAAAAAACCTTCATAAAATTTTGATAAATTGTAGTCACAAAGTAAGTTGTCGGATGAGCCAAGAGATAAACTCAACAATTAACATATTTGGTCCCAAACTCTGTTTACAGCACTCTTTTGCTAGATACCACAGCAGTGTTCTTTAGAGGGAAGTTTTTAACCTGCAGAGGCCTAATCATCCTTCCTTACAGGACACTGAATCAGAAGGTACTTCCAAAGGACTGTCAAAGTTTGGAGAAGGGAAAAATTTGGGCTTGAGTCTTATTCTTGTCAGAAATGAACTTATGTTATGAGTAACCAGGATATCTTTCGTTTTACTTAAGCAGAGACTTCATCCATGCTGTAGAGGAAGGGAGAATATGTTTTTTAAATACATTTTAAAAGTATTATAGCCATGCCTGAAAGAAGGACAAATATCCAGAAGGCAGAAGGATTGTTAGTAAAGCCATTTAAGTAACCTGTTGCTCAGCTGAACTGTGTGTGCAATAGTGGAGATGAAGGCCTGAAAAAAAAAAAAAGAAACTTTTCCAAAATTTTGTTTAACTAAAACACTTTAAAGATATTTCAAATATTTCATTTTCATGCTTTCTAAAACTTTTTAGTTAAATAGAATAAATTTAGAATGAAAAGGTGTTCAGAATCTTCTGGTTAAAAATATCAACTCAATATCCGTTCACAAGATCTTTTTGATCATCCTGAGTGTGCGTGTCTCAGTGAAGGAGGTTTATCTGAAAATGTGTGTCTGGCTCTCGCTGTAACCTTAGCTGCATAACCTGTAATAGAATAACTATAGCTATAGAAAGACTTTTGTTCTTTTTGGCACAGCTGATCAATTAGATGCATAGGATGGAGTTACAAAAGCTCTCACAGTTCGCAGGAGTTGCTTTCTGTTTACCTATGCCTTTGTAAATAGCAAAGTGCTGGAAATGATGTTAGAATGAGCGAATGAACTATCATTTGAAAACTGAGTTCTTAATCTTTATGTCATAGTGGCTAATGCCCTCTATTGCAACTGTTTTCCCTGGAATTTTGATGCTACAGAAATGCACATGAAGGGAAATAAGGGAAATGGTTTTACATCTGTTTGATATGCGGGGAGCTCAGGTACAGAGGAGCAAGATTTTTATCCTTGTCCTACTGTTGAGGTTAATTTCTCAAAAAGCTTTATATATTATACACTATTTTTCACACTTTCCCCATCTTTCCATCAGCATCACTTGTTGGCCGTAACTAACTTACCTAAAATTGCTCCAGGGGTCACTTCTAGAACTGGTGCCTGGAGCTGCTTGTCTGTAATGACACTCCATGCCCACCTCTGAATTGGAAGTGGTTATAGACCTGCATCTAAAATTTGTGTCAGATTCAAAAGCATCTTTTAAAAGAAGCTTCAGGTGATGCAAGAAGAGCCCGGGCGATCCTTACGGAATAATCTGATGTGTGCAAGGGGAGGTAGCCCCATTTCAAGGCTGTGCTCCCTCAGAAACACTGGGGATTCCATGGAGAGTGTTTAATCAACAGAAAAGTGAACCACTTAACCTTAGGACATTTGTTCCTGAGCAAGTTGGGTGCTGGTAAAATATTCTAAGGAGGCAAAAGCAAAAATTGTAGTTATTTATTTATGCACAGGAATTCGGTTGCTGGAGGGCTCATGGTGGAGAGTCACCTCCTCCATTGGGGTCTCTATTGGTCTCTATTTAGGTTCTTTGTTAGGACTGTTAACATTCACAAAGAAAATAGAAATGCATTATCATCCAGATATTCTTTGGTCACATTAACCCTGATTGTAATTCCCAGACAGTCAGGAGAGCAAGGAATAATTGTCACTTGCGAGGAGACAGTGTTTCACAGTGATACAGAAATGAGTCCTTTAGGGATTTCCAGGAAAACAATTGCTGCAGTGTGGTGTCCAGCTACTTCTCCAAACACTGGCAATGTGTTTCCGAAGGCACTAACACATTAAGGTATGAAGGAGGCTTCTCTCTTATCTTAGTGTGGCAACTAAATGGCATTCTTATGGTATTAACTTTCTGCCACTTCCAGCTCAAGATGTGACCTAGAGGTAAGAGCTTTTCTATCTCCCATCAGTTCCCTTAACTAGTCACTCTCAAGGCACATATTATTTTTGTGCCCTAAGTTAGTAGTGCACTGCTGATAAAAAGATGGACTTTTAGAAATGCTCTTTCCAATAAGAATATTTCTGTTGCCAGAGCTACTAAAATTAACTTTTAGTTTCCAGAAACTTTGAATGCAAAAGAGACACAGCCGTCATCTGCAGGCTGCAGGCAGGTACACTGTAGAATCTTCCCTCGCATGTATAGTTGCCAGCATTTAAGCTAAATGCTATATTTGCCAAATTAACAAAGCTAAAAAAATAAATCTGTCTCTTTAAAGAGGAGGATTTTTTTCTCTCCACAGTGCAAACACACAGCTATAATTCCGCCTCCCCGAAATCACTAAAAAAAAAAAAAAAAAAAAAAAAAAAAAATTTGATTTATAAAA
>JAVCKT010034802.1:30667-62166 GCA_032273925.1 Rhynchotus rufescens
AGTTTTGATTGTGGCTAATCAAAAAATGTTTAAATCTAATTCTGTTCTCAGATTGATTTTTTTTTCCAAAGGCTGAAGGTATCCGGAATCAGTTTTTTTGTTCAAAGGGTCATCTCAAATGCTATTTGGAGTCAGGAGATCCTAAAATGCGCTGACAGCCCCTAACATGCCTTATTGTGCTCCAGTGCTCCAGCTCGTACGGTACAGTCGCGGGGACCACCCACAGTTCGTAACGTCCATTATGGAAAATTGTACTGGCTGCTCTAGCTAGGCATAATTGGATGGGCAAGAAATTAAGTTTTCCAGCTTTCAGAGCTGTTTACTTGATCGGTTTTAATTTTAGTTGAGATGAAATAATGTGTTTCTCAAGGAAATATTCAAGAGTTTTCATTTTTCAGCCTAATAAATCTCATCTTCTAGAGTGTCTTTGAGATGTCCGTATTTGTAAAAGCAACTCTTTAGGCATTATAGATGAAATTCTTGTCAGCTGGACAGCTAACAACACTTACGCTGCCGCAGCTGAACTGCCTGAAAGTTTTGCATGAGCTGATGTGGGGGTTTTCTTGCAAACCATTTGACCTGCTCACTCCCACTCTGCCGGGCAGCAATTTACTTCTTCTGACATATGCTTAATGCAAGTCCTGGTGTGCCGGTGTCACCTTGAATTACTCTTATTTTGAAAGCTTGTGGACATCCCTGTGGCCCCCCTGGGAAAAGCACTTCTGGCTCAACTGCTGAGAAGCGGCACTGGAGTGTGTTTACTTTGCTCCAAGTCCAGCAGCTCCTTGGGCTGAAACTTGAGAGGACACTGCCCAAGACATTGCTGAAAACAAACTGGACCTAAGCCATGCAACTGCCTAGGCAACGTACGAGCGCCCGTAGCATCCTCAGGGCTGTTATGTTCATTCAGGCAAGGGTCCCTTTATGGGACAACGTAAAAATAATGAGGGGTTTGCACCAGCATAGTTTGTTTTGGATGAATTATTGTGCCTTTAGGCTTCTTACAACACTAACACTGTATTTGCCCTGCAAATTTCACCTGGAGTTTTATGTCGTATCAATTCTGGTGTGCTTGGAATAGCCAAAAAAAAAAAAAAAAAGGTGTGAAACTCAATGTCCTGACATATGGGCTGTGGCCTGTGAGGAGCAGGTGTCCCCAGAGTGCACCAGTGCTTTGGCTGCTGCCCATTGCTAGAAGGATCCTTTGCCATCACAGATCGCAGGGCACAGATTCAATCAGCCAGAGATTGTTTTTATTTATAACCAGGTGTAATTTCCTTTTTTTTGTAATATCAGTGTAATACACGGTTTTGATGACTTTGCTCACCAAGATCTTGATAAGCTACAGCACGACTGCAGCATAAACAGAAAACCTCAGTACTGGCTATTTTTGCAAAAATCACACAGTTGTCACACATGTGCTGGCACATATGACAAACGATGTTAAAGCAAATTGAAAACATTTTGAGAAATATGTTGCTGAGTATTTTTGTAAATAACTCCACTAAATAATGGTAGGAATTGCATCTTCCCTCCAGTCCCCTCTGCCAAGAGGCCCGTTTGTCCCTCAGACCCAGGGTGTGGTACCTGCCATGCTGCAAGAGAAACTGGTCTTGTTTCCCCCACTGCCAAGGGCTTCACTGAGTCAGTGGGAAACTTGTCTTTATTCCACGACAGCTGCATCAGGCTTTCTGCTACCAAAGGATCCCAGTTTCTGGGCTTTTGCACAGTGTCAGCCCTGCAAAATCTGTTCAAGTTATTAAAAATTATAGTGTCGGCAAACTGACTTGTTAGTTTATATTCTGGCTTGAAAATTCAACTGTGAAAAGGCATAAACTCATTAAAGTTTGATCTAAATCTAAAGTTTGGAGCCAAATGTCCATCTTCAGTCTTTATCTCTGTAAATCATGTTGTTCTGTTAGAGATAACACATTAAGGGTGCAAGTGACAGACAACATGGTCTTAGGAACTGTATTCCCTCTGAACTGAAGGGAAAAGAAGTGTGTATTTATGAGTAATTAACATTTTAACTAATGTTTGTTGAAATTCATAATGTGATTAAAGAAAAAATACTGGATTACAGGGAAGAGCAATTACTTTAAAAGCTACTCAAAAGTTGTCCAAAGATACAGAACAATAATAATAAGAATAAAGATCCCCCCTCCCCAGTGGGAAATGATTGCACAGTAATCCATGCCACTTAGATATCAGCAAAGGATCCCCTAGACCCATAATTAGCAATGTAACAAGCAGAGCCTTGAGAAAACAAGCTGGCCCTCACGACACTAATCTTCATTGCCAGCACCCATCCAACAGGCTTCATCTCAAGGAGTGAATGAGGCCGCCGAGATATTGAAAGGACCTATAGAGCCAGCAGGAAAGTTCCCCATGTGCTACTTGGAGTGGCCTTCAAGGGGGTAAAAGGAGAAGTAGGAGGGGAGAAAATAGTTGTGTCCCCCCAGTCCCCAAAGAACGAAAAAGAAAGGGAAAGAATCCAACTTGCTTCTGCAGGAGCTGCCTAGCGACACACAGCTAATTAATACGCCTGGTCCCCTGTTTGCAGATCTTGTTATCAGTAAAAATAATAATAAAACGAGCCCTCGTAGTCTGGATATCTGCAATTACAGTGTGAATTGCATGAGAGGATTATATGAAGTGCTCTTGGCGTGGAGGGTGGGGGACCAAGGCGCTTCAGCTCGAGAGCAGCAAGCAGCTGCTTTGGGGCTTTGCACCTGCTGCTCACCAGGCTGTTTTCACCTCGAGACGAAAACAGGCTTCGCTCCCTCTTGTCCTCCGTCTCCCTCCTTTTCACATAACACAAAAATGCAAAAACAGAAGTTTTTTTTTTTTTTTTAACCTATCTTTTAAAATAAAGAAGGAGAGAGAGAGAAAATCAAATCATCTTCTTAAGCCCTTTCAGGAGTTTCAGCGGCGCAACCCGAGGGATGTCTCGCGGCAGCGAAGGGGAATGTGGAGATAGGGCCGGGGGCCGACGCAAGAGGCGAGGCAGCTCCATTTGAATGCGGAGGCAGCAGACAGAGCGCGATCGGAGATTGGCAAAGTTTCAATGTAAATCCAGGGGGGCAAGGGGGATGGGGCTGGGAGGAGAAGAAAGGACTCTTTTACTGTTTCATGCTTCTAAGTCCTGCCGATCAGCATAAGCTCAGCTCGACATTCTGGGAATAGCAATGAGGCGCGCACAACAATCAAAACACCCTAAATCTGTTTGATGATTCAGACACTTCGTGCATCTGCACCGGCAAACTGGGACTTCAATTAAATAACTTGCAGATTTCCACAGAGGGGGAAAAAAAGTCGGGGGAACATGAGGATTTTTAATTAGTAACTCCGAATGCAAGCCATTTTTTTAATTAGGTGTTTGCACTGCCACTTTATTCTTAAAGGGGAAATTTGTAAGTGCATGGGATTGTTGTGAAGGAGGATCCTGGACAGTTTGTTCCTAACATTTTGTTGCAACCTGCATTTGGCCCCAAACAGCTTTTCTTTAGCAAGCGAAATTCAGCTGTAATTCCAAGCAAGCAAGGGGTTCAAACTAAGGAAGAGAATTTTTGAAAGCTTTAAATGAACTGATGCATCATCCATAAATACATACACATATGTATGCTGTCCAGGATATATTTTAATATATATTTTATATTTTGCAACAGCTTTCTGAGTTTTTGCTTGTTGGTTGATTTGTGTGATGTTTCAGGTTATTCTCTTTGGCTTAGATATATATATATAAAACTATATATATAGAAAATGATTAAAAAGGGATAGTAGGTATTTGTAACAAAGTTGGATGAGATTCCCAAGTGACTTTCCTGCACTGTAGCCACCACTTCTAGTCAGAGTAAACCACTAATGATTGCAGGCTTCGAAGTCTGAAAAACGATGGGTGAAATCCCGGACCCTTTGAAGTCTTTGAGTGCTTTCTGTTGACGACTGGGGTCAGGATTCACTCTCAAATCTGCTTGGTGTGTTCTGCAATGTACGTGCCTCTCACACACACGCACACGCAGGCGCTGTGAGCGCCTCGAGAAATCCTCCCTGAAATCAAAGGTGTCCCCTCGGCGGCAAGTCAGGATTTTGGAGCCTCGATAAAGAGATCTAGTATTTTGAGTAAAGTATCCACCTAGTGACACTGGAATGGAGATACTTTTGTGTTAATTTTTAAAATAAGATGAAGGGGAAAAAAAAAAAGCTGGACCAATAATGTGTTTTTGAATCTTTGTCTGTCGGCTCTTTGGCTATATTTGTTTTGACAAAACATTTGCAATGATGTGGAAGAGATGAAAGGTCGGGTCTTTTTTCTCCTCCTTTTCCTTGCAGAGGTACAGCAACAAGATCATATAAAGAAGGTCCATGATCATTTATCCAAAGGCAAACAAATCTAAGTATGAGGATTTACTACAGGCTGACTTTCTTTTAAAAAAAAAAAATTTATTTCATGTGTTAATACAAAGACTATTTAGCAAAAGTGGAATGCCGGGATTTGCATATGAATAGACACCTAAAGATCAACGAGATCAACTCATTAGGGCCTGAACATCTAAACATAGGAAAGTCAAAGAGGCCAGAGCTCAAGAGCCTGGCTCCCAAGATTCCCAGTGACTAATCCAAGCATAGCTAGTAGTTTTTAACTTTTTTTTTCCCTTAAAAGAAAAAAAAAACGTTTTGACTGAAATTAAAGCTCAGTCTAAAGGAAAACTAATCTAGCAGTTATGTCTGGAATTCAGTTTCTTCCTTTGCCACAGATTTTCTCCATAATATTGGGCAAGTCATTTGGGAGGGGATTCATCTCCCCTAGCATTAGCTGTCTTGTAGGGAGAGATGGAGATTACCAAGCCATCGGGGCTCCCTTTGCAATCAGTGTGAACAGCCAGGCACTTCCCAAAGGGCTGATCATCCTCTCCATAGCAGCCCATCCCATGCCAGGATGGTGTCTAAATTTCTGTCTGCAGGTGCTTATCTCTTCCTCTTGGCTATGACAAGAGTCTCTTTGACCAGTTCAGACTAAAATGAGTTTGGCTCCTATCTGCCCCACTTCATCATCTGCAAAAGGGGGATTAAGCGTTTAATGCTACCTCTCTATTTTGTGGCTGGGTTAGGAAGTGGAATATATTAAAAAACATGAGATGTTCAGATATTAAAATAGTCATATGGATGCCATAAAAAGATAAGGTCCTGATCCAGTATCTGTGGCAACCAAGGGAATCTCTCCCCTGGCCTTTTGTGGGTATTAGATCAATCAATCCCCAGTGACATTATCCATTCAGTGCAGAGTAAGTGAAGGTATGGCCAGAATTTTTCCACCGGCAGAGAAGGGAGAGGGTATGGGAAAGCCCTGACCTTATTCTATGCTTGAATAGTAGGAAGAGGGAAAGCACAAACAGGCTTTCAAAGCTGCCTACAGGATTTGGACACATCAGCTTATTAATGTTAGCGGAAATTGGGCATCCACATCTCTGGAAATTTCAGCCTCTGCATTTACAACACAAAAAGCGCCTGACCACAGAGGAGATATTTCCCTAATCTTGGCACCACCTCAGATTTTTGTTTGAACTTCCTTGGATTAGACCTTTAGCAACCGGCACTGCCTGGACATTGCAGGAAGGACACATTTACTCCTCATCCAGCCCGAGCTACAGTAGCCTGGTGTCAGGGCAGCATATTCTCATGGACAGATCCTGAACTGGTCATTAAATCTGTCTTTTGACCTTGGGCAAGTCACTTAACCTCAGTTTCCTCCGACTGTAAAATGCAGATAAAATATTCCCTGCCTCACGGCAGTGTTGGGAAGATTAACAGTTAGGCATTGTTCTGAGTGCCTTGAATAAGAGCGCTGAGTGCATGCAGAGTACTGTTTCTATTGGATACTGCTTTTTCTTTCTACATACAGAAGGGCTGACTTTTAAACTGGCAAGAAGCCCAGGCCCGTGACTAGTGGTGTGCCCCATTTGAATGCACAATAACTACAGTTGCATGCACAAATTGGGTATCCGTGCATGGAAACTGGACACACAGTTGTTTACAGAACAGAAGAGTTCCTCTCTTGCACTCGCTTGGAAAACTCAAGTACTCCATTTATTAAGTAGAAAAAGCGATGCCACCATCCGTGCAGGATCAGGCAGTCCCCAGGCAGCATTTTAAACAGGTTAAAACAGCATAATATCATGCCCTTTGGAGAATGTAGGGTGGGCACTTTATGTTGACCAGAGTTAAATTTCATGATATTTCTGCAACTCTTGCTGACCACTTTTATTTCGATATGCCAGTGAGAATGTCGTGGTGAGGCTGAGGAAAGGAAGAACCTGCAGGAATTTTGCTCAGCGTGGCAAGTCGATCCTGAAAGAAATGGGGTAAATGCAGTTATCCTGACATAAAACTGGATTTGGCTGAGGATGGAAGCAAGCTTTTCCATCTGCTTTCCCATCACCTACAGCTTCGGGGACATCCCCGTCCCAAAAGCGTCCTGCTTCCAGGGGGACGCTTCCCATGCCCTAGGTATCATCCATGCCACGGTCCCATTAGCAGCAGGAATAAATAATAATAAACTCTCACACCCCAGTACACTAGAAGGCGATGATATGCGGGCACTGCTACTCAATAGCAGGCCTCAGTGCTTTATTTGTGGGGAAGAAACGGCCGTGATTCCAGTCTGCTTTGGTCCCTCTTCAGGGTGGGTGAGCAGCATCAGCTTAGGATGTCCCCGTCGCTACGGCTTATCTGCTTTAAGCAGTAATACACTAATTTACTACTGTGGTAGGAATGATTGAAATATTTAGACATAATGGAGGAAGTTTAATAGGGTCTACTGAGAAGCCCAGGTGTTTAGATCAGCTTAAAAATAATAACCTTGTCCCCTGCTGAGCACTTTCTTTTCACAATAAGCTCAGCTTTTATTCTTAACCATAAAGACTACCTCAGACAGGAAATTATTCACGTGATTGGTCTTTACAAGTAGCGGAGGGTTTAAACTCGGGGCTGGAGAGGTCATTAGTGGACAGCCATGTGATTAACCTTTGCTTGCCCGTTTCTTTTCACACTTTGTTAACAGCTCCCATTATTGCCCTTCTGTGTCTCAAGGAAGTAGTTTATTGACAGTATTAAAAATACATAGCTACAAATTCCAAAGAGCCCATCCTTGCGTAAAACCTCCTGTAATTTCTAAGCAGATGATGTACATGGGATAGAGCCCTTCGATTTCTCTTGAAAGGGAAACCAGAACTAAATTTGCCCATTAACACTGGATTTGGGTTAACATCTGTTGTTTTACCCATCACACATCTTATTCCCCAGTCGGTCTCAGAAAGTTTTATACAGCGTGAAAGCAAAGGTTCAGTAAAAACAGTTGTAGTGGTTGTCTTAACACAGCGCAGTTTAGTGGGAGTTGTGCCAGATGTTTAGTACCTTTTCGACTAAAGATGGGCAGCCACAGGACTTCGAAATCTTGCAAAATGACACAGTTTGTACTTTCAATGCCATTTTGATTTAGAAATAATTTCTTGGATTGATTTAGAAGTAATGTCTGCTACGTGTTTGTTTGCAAAGGCAAAGGGAAATCATTCCCTTTCCCTCTGAATTGCGCTGCTTGTGTTCCCAGTGCTCTCCTGGCTGGAGAGCAGCGTGTGTTACCCTGTCCTCGTACAGGCACGTGGGACATGATCCCCTTCTTGTAACACACACGTGGACCCAGAGAGCCTCATAGCATGGCAGGATCCCTTCCTGCAGTCAAAGAAACCCAGCCATGGCAAAAACAAAGTCACGGCAGAAGTGGCAACAGGAAAGAGGAATGCAAATTTGGTGAAAATAATGACAACTAGCAGCATTTTGCACTGATCCAGACTTTGCAAGTGCCCTGGAGAAAATTCATAGTGGAGATTGCGACAGCAACAAAAAAAGCCAAGGCTTGGGGCAGGGGAGAGAGCGGAGCCTCTTTTACTTATTTATTTTGCATTGTTGCTGCAGAGTAAGTTCAAGAGGGAGAAAGGGGGAGGTGTTCCATGAGGGCCTTTCCAAAGCGAAAGGGTCTTTTGGGCAAAAAGGAGAGTGTCAAGGCATTTTGACAGAAAGTGACTGAATGTGTCTTTTCTAGTTAACTTCTGTGAACCACTGGGCAGTTTCACACACAAAGGGGCACTTTCTTGGCAGCTAAGGAAGGAGGGCAAAAGTCAGAGAGGGCAAGAGAGGAAGGCAAAGGGGAACATCAGTTTATGAATGCAAAACTTACAGTAGATTTTTTTTTCCCAAGTTGAGTATTTTCACTGAAGAAAGCCCCCAGGCGGCCGTAACTTCCTCCATTGGCATTTATTTGCCAGAAAAATGTGAGGCTTCAGTGAATTTGCCAGTGCTTCGGGAAGCATCTACCCACGGTACTGCTGTGCCTGAATTCAGCCCTCTGAGGCACTCAGCTCCTTCATTCCCCCTTGAAGTCAATGGGAGTCGAGGTGCTGAGCACCGAACAAGGATGAGGTCAAAGCTCAGGACTTTACTGCTAAGTTTGACCTGCAGATCTGCCGCTCAGATGGCCAAGGTGACAGCAGGAAATATGGCTGTGATGATGCCTCTGTGAGAGACATACAGGGGACCTACCTGAGGTACCAGCTGATGTGGTGGCTACATCACTTGCTGGATTACTTGATGCTAGCTCAGATCCCTCTACACTACTCTGCAGATCAGATATACACAAAGAATTCAACACACTCCTTATCCATCAGTTACTATACTTGGGCTTTTGGTTTTTTAAGCAGAATGAAGTACTTGACTGAGGAAAACAAAATATATATTTAGGAATTATTAATATTTCCATAAAGGCAACAAAATCCACACCTTTTTATTTTCTCCTTACAGTTAACTGTCTGACCATTTCTGAATCTGTAAGCAAAAGTCTGACTAGGCATTCCTCTGCAAAGGCTGAAGGCCAGAAGTAAAGCAAGGATTGGGATTTACTGTGGAAGAACAGAATGAAAAGAAATTCCAGAGGAAAGATGAGATCCATCGGAAAGGTCTGAGATGGAGCAATGAGGGAATGAAAAAACTCCATATATTTACAAGAGGAACCTCAGAAGAGGCCAAAAGGCAAGAACTGCTTGCAGCTTAGTTCAGTGCACAAACCATCTTGTCACTGGCATTTCCATATAATCTGGTAGAGAGGCAGTTTTGTGAGGAAAGCCACAATTGAATTTTGTGTTTTGACTTGGAGGGAAAAACTGTACTTTAATGAAACTCAATTAACTTACCTCGCTGTTTAAAATCAGAGGGGAATGGAGGTAGAAAACCAGATAAGAATTCATTGGGATGCTTTTACTTTTGAACTTTTTATCAGGAAAAGGTATCGGATCAGTGGCATAAAAGCATGGTGTCAATGGCTAAGTGACAATGTTAGTGCCATTTTAACAGTGAAAAATCTCTCAGCATATTTTAATAGTTTACCTGTACTTACTTACAACCCTGTAATTAAAGCTGTGTTGGAGCCTTGTCACTGAAGTTTATCATCACTTCACTTTAAAAATTAGCTGCTGGCTAAAATCTGTCATATGAGGACTTAACATTGGAGTACGTTATAAATAATAATAATGAAAAACTGCTTTGACAGCTTTATAAGATATTACAGCGTTTCAAAAATCTGTCAATTCACTATTTCTTAGGACCCCCAAGAAACTGCACTGTCTGTTAAACAGCAGCCCATGACATTTGGGAATTGTTTGCAAGTGTTGGGAGTGAAGCCAGGTATCTCAGCTGAGGCACGTTTCCAAAAGAAGTTATTGCAGGTGTGTTTTATTAACTCACCTCCTCATACATTTCTTCTGCAAGGTCAGAGACTTTAAGGTCTGGGGCTCCCTGTTCTGCTTGCAGTGTTTCATTCTGACTGCTGTACAACGGTAGGGCTAAATTTGGATCAGCTCTTGTTGTGTGTATGTGTTTGGGTTGCTTATTTTTGTATCTTAGAAAGTAGAAACCTGGCCAAACTTGGGATTCCTGAGAGCTCCTGGAGCAGTCTTCTTCTTCCTTTTCCTCAGCAGTGGCTGTGTCAAGGTAGGAATACAGGCAGTGCTTTCTCATTCCTCTGGTGCTCTGCTAAAGCTGTAGATTGGAGCAGTCCCTCTCTGATCCACCTCGGGCTCATCAGACTGCTGTCATGGCACACCTCAATATTGTAAATACACAGATAATCTAATTTCATACTTGGGTAGTAGGCTTGCAGGTGTGCAAATCTGACCAGAGCAACCACAAAAGCTGCTGCTTTCCTGTCACTGTGCTTTTCCCATTGCAATGTGGTTTTTGCTTTTTTTTTTTTTTTTTTTAAAGTTTTGATGGTTGTTATTATTAATACACCTGTTCTGACTCTGAAGAGTGACTCAGCCTGGAAAGATACATGTTGGGATCTGAGCTTTGTTGCAAATTTCCCGTGTGATAAAGCAAGTCTCTTCAGCCATCTGTCTCCCATATTCTTGCTGTAAACACGAACTGATGGTATGTGCTTTTTGGTTTTCTTTTGTTTCTTCCCCTTTATTTAAATTGAATCTTTTAGCAGGATGTATGTTACTACATGAACCTTTTTTTCTTTTTTCTTTCTTTCTTTTATTGGTACCTCTAGTTCATACTACAGCACTGATATTAAATATTGCAAAATGAACAAGACAGCTCTTGTTCCAGCCCTGTCTAGGGCTGGAACCCTATCACAGTGTGGAGTATTTTATGCAAGAACAGACAAACAAGCCTTCATACTTCAGTGTGGGTATGGTCATAAAGAAGGGTGAAAGGGCAAGACTAACTTTCATTGCAGTGTTTTAATTTGAAATCCCAAGCTGAATGGTTTGCAGTAACTTGCTGGCAAAGGGGAAGAGAGGTGCCAGTGGAGGTTTATACTGCACTCTTCATATAGTTTTAGTTTTGTGGGTGTTTTTTTTCTCTAGCTGTTTCTGTCCTGGAAATTGCGTTTGCAAGAGCATTCTACTGCACCACTGTCTGATGCATTTTTGAGATTTTTTTTTGTGAGCTTGTATCTGATGCTGAATATAACTTAATTTCTTAAGATATTTTTTAAAATGTGCCATAATTAGAAGGTCAAAATTCCAGATCAAACGGGGTAGGAGTTCCGTGTTTTGTCTTCCCAAAGTGCTGCTTTGAGTTCAACGGGGGCCTGTCCTCCCCAAGGTCTGTCTATACCCACGGCATCGCCAGATGCTCGGGTCTCTCTTCCACGCAGCTTTCCTGAGGTGCCTGGTTCTTGGGCTGGCAAGACAAAAGGTGCTTCAGACCAGCTTGGTGCTCAGTTATACTGAGAACTGAACCGCGAGCAGATACCATCAGAACACATTTCACTTGTGACCTTTCACAGCCAATGAATTAGAAGGATTTTCCTTTGCTGTGGATCAAATTTAAAACTACTTCCCAGGAGTGAAAGGTCATCACGTGAAGTCATGATATCCAGTTAAATACAGCTAAATAGAACTCGTTAGCATCACAATGAATGGAGTTATATATTACCAGGTTTGGGAAAGGTCTGAGTGAAACAGAAAGGGGGGGAAGGGGCAGAGGAATGGATCCCTCAAGCCCCCTCAGAAAAGCATCATAATACCAAAGGAAAAGCCAAAGAGAGAAACTTTACTAAATCTGGCCTTTAAATCTGTTTCTATTTGCCAGCAGTATGAGCAGCCAGCAAAACATGGGAAGTGTTGCATAAAGGATGTATTCTCCTCTTGCTGTGTTTGCATTCAGGCATCAAAGTGAGAATATATTTACCAGTTCTTGGTGGGGCTTTGATCTCCAGATACTGTCAGTAGTGAGGAAAAAGGAAATCCAGTGATCTCACGTGTGAAATCGGATCCCCCCAAAGGAGCAAACTGCACCCACGGACACTATCTGATTGGCAGAAAGGCCTTGTATATAAGTGGATTCATGACACCTTTTATCCTTGCAGGCCATCTCCATTCTAGGGAGTATTTTCTGCTCTCCAGACCTTCCCTGAGGACTTTTTATGTCTTTCTGTGCCTAGCTGTACTTGAGGAACGTTATTCCTTGAGATCCATTGTGAAAATACATGGCTGTTTCCTCATCCCTGCCTTCAAGGAGTATGAAATGAGTACAGGAGAGTTTGGGAATTGCTTTGGGATCCTTGGTGGAGAGGCTGCTCTGCAAACAGGGAGGGTCTACACCCCACATTGAGCAACAGTGTGTCTTGGACTGAATACCTTGGTGATCTGTGGCTTGTTTGCTGTTTTGTTTTTCCTCTCTCCTACCAGGCATGGTTGAGTCTTTATATTCTGTTTAGCTTTTTTTTTTTTGTGTGTGTGTGGGAGAGGTAAGATCAAAGAGAAGGGCCAAGCTTCCCCTTTTTTTGTATATAGTTCCTTAATAGTCTCTGCTTTGATATTTTTATATTATTTAAGGCTTAACGTTCATAAGGGCCAAGCATGTTTTTGCCTTTAGTAGTCAGGGTTTGGGGACTTTGTCCTCCTTTAAATCAGAAGGGCTCATTGAGATCGCTGCTGTGGTCCTCCGTGAAAGGGGGCCTGTGAAAGCTGCCCTCAACAAACCTACCCCTTGCAGGTGTAGCTAGCACATCCTTGAGGAAAGTCCTCTCTGCTGTGTGGGCAGAGTTCAAGCCATGGGCAAGTCACTGTTCTGCCACCACAGGCTGTATTAGATTTGTCCTCTGGTTGGGTGAGCACAGAACATGCTGGAGAAGAGACTTAAACTGGTGGGATTTTGCACATCTCAGGATGCAGATCAGGTGAACGTGCAGGTCCCAAGAACTGAAACTAGAGAAATAGCCCTAAAAATGTGGCTTAAATAATTCATCCCTGCCTATCAAAAGTGGGTGGGAATGGAAAATATTATATATATATAAAAATTCTATGTATATAAACATAATCTCCCTTGTTTATTAAGGTGCATCAGTCTTGACTGATATGTTGCTTATAAAAAAAAATGTAAAAAGACAGGACCTGGAGTAGTGGCTTGCAGTGTTGCTAAATGTGACACAAGCAAAAGAAAAGGGGGAGTTTCCCTCCCAAAGAAGGGAAAATCAGCATGATAATTTCATTGGAGAAGTCCTGATTGGCTGCACAGCCCAGCTCTGCAGCCCTTATCCAAACAAGGTGTCCAGTGGGATTAAAAATACCCTAAAGACAGGCCTTGGCAAAAAATATATTTTGAGTTACTGAAGTAAATCTTAAATAAGAGGAGCAAAGGCACACGTTCATGATGTGCTTAATTGGACCTAAATGCAGTGACTTCAGCACCCACCAAAATAGATGGTGCAGCTCTCCCCTCCACTGTGCTTCAGGCCAGGCTTTCCTGCAGCCTGTCTGTGGATGGGGCAGAGGTGGCTCTCCCAAAACTCCTGCAGGCATCACTGGTCTCCTCCAGCTGTGCCTGTGCTTGCCATTTAGATGATACAGCTGCATCTGGAGCTATCAGAGCAATAACACACCTGCCAGGCTGTGAAGTTGAGTGTAAACTTGGGCTTGATGCTGTAGGGACCTGTTCTCCTCTCTTGCCCCCAAGGTTATACCAGCCTTGCCTGCAAGAAGTATGTCCTGGGAGCCAAAACAAGTGCACAGGAGAAGTGGTAAGTAGCAGCATGCGAAAGGGAACCAGAGGCCAATAATTTAAATATATATATATATATATACATGCTAAACCAGGGAGTAACTAGTGTGGTTATGAATGGCTGTTTTTAGTATACCCAAGGAAACCTAGTGCCCAGCCTCTCTACTCCAATGCTTATATTGATTCACTGAGGAGACCTTAACAGAGGATGGACCTGTGATATTTAATTTTTGGGCTTTTGTTTTTGAGTAAAAGTTATGTTTTAATGACTTCTAATAAACCTGCCATCCATATACTGCAAATACTTCCACATTTCCACCCCTGCCTGAGGCAAGCTCTGCTGGAGCTAGGCAGCCCTGATTTACACCAGCTGAATGCCTTGCTTTTTATTTTATTTTTTTATTGTGTGTTTTTTGTCCATGGTTATAAAACTTTTACTAGCTGGAAGAGATCACATTCCATTCGGGAGCTCACTTTATGCCCCTCAGATAGGAAATCATCACCTCGGTGCAGACAAGTTTCAGTATTGCCGCACCAAGAGCGGAAAAAGGGGGGCAAGGGGAGTGGGGAGAATTATACTGGTGAAATGAATCACTTCCCATGGATGGGCATGATGGGGAAATGCCTCCAGCAGAAGCAGCCAGAGGGAGCCTCTTCCCCAAGGAACATCTGGAAGCTGCCAGATGCCCATGGCAGTTCTTCCTTCCAGAGGTGTGCTGAGATTCAGACTTGGGGCACAATGTCCTGCTCCGACTCCAAGCTCTCCCAGCATCTGCCTCCTCCTTTCCCACAGGCTTAACCTGCCAAGCCTGGGCTTTTCCCAGGCTAAGGCTATGGCGACACGTAACGCGATCCAGCAATCTGTCATTTCCAAGGGGCTAATCGGCCACCTCTCTGTACCCCATCCTTCAGTGAGGAAATGAGCCTCCGCCACCCACCCCCCTCCGGCTCTCGATATATCTTTTGGGATTTACAGAAGTGCTGCGTACATCTGAGCCACTGATGAGTGATTCTATCAGTTAGGTTTATCCTATAACTGTTCTGTGCTTTTGTGGTTTCTAAGGCAACCACACTTTCTGAATGAACACCAGAGTAAATGAAGGTATCCAACATAAAGGGCAGATGAATCTACCTGGCATATCCCTGCCATATCCCATGTGGCAGTCCAGCTCTTCAAGACAAACTTTATTCTTAAATATTTAAGCCTTTGTAGAACCACACTTACCTCAGCCACAAGCCTGAATGTTGATGATTTGGGATATGATGTCGTTGCCTCAGGCAGATGAAGAGTGTGAAAGGAAAGAGTCCTTAGGATGATGGGTCTCTCCTTAAAGACTTCACCAAGCCTTGGACAGCTTCCAAGTGATAGGAGCAGTAGGATAAACCTGAGAATGTTATCATGGCCATTGCTATGCCCATATGCTCTTTAAGGAAATGAGGATACTTACTTGTTTTCTAAATGTTTAAGCTCATCACAAATCACAGTACTGGAGTTCTGAATGTTTGATCTCCTTTCTCTACTCCAAGGGTTTCCTGTGTGGAAGCCATCCTACCAACCGCATGTTTGAGTTGTACGCAGATGAAGGAAGCAATTGGGCCACTAGGAAGGACTGGCAGCTTGTCCTGTGGCTGGGAGCTGACTCGGACAAGAAATGGGTTTAGAGAAATGTGCTTTTCAATTTTCTGAGGTCTTCTCCACATCCTCTCATCAGTTTTGGGGTGTGTATGTGTGAATATTTAGACACTACCCAGTACAACAATACAGTTTAATATGCACTTTCAGCTGGAGTGCATACCTCTTTGGCAGTCCTTTGGAATTTCTGAGGCAATCCCTTGTGTGCTTCACTTTATATGGTTCAGTCCTGGTGCTTCTAGATTCTTGCCCCTTCCTGGCCAAAAGAAACATTTAATTTTTTTCTTCCTAGTGCTCTTGTATTTCCATTTTTAGCATGTGCAGATGCACTAGCTGTGAGGGAAACTTTCATTTTGCTAAATAGGGAGAAGGACTTTTTTTTTTTTTTTGCACACACTAACTGAACTGTAGTTAGGATTATTGCAGGAAATAGATCCAAGAAATGTTCTTGTGTGGACTAGGTCTGAGGCTTCTTGGCAACAAACAGAAGAAAATGTCCTCAATTTTTCTTTCTTTTTTTTCTTTTTCTTAGTAGCATTCTCCTTCCTTCCTTCCTAAGTTTTAAAACATAATAAAATTTTAGTTTCCCAATCCAGGTATATGAAATATCATTTTTTTCAGATTAAGGAAAGTGAATCTCAAAAGCAATTTATGAGCATATTCTGAGACACCTAGTGTTTTCAAGAAAAAACAGATGACCCTCACTGAACGAGGCAGCCCTGTAAAACTGCAGCAATTTCCCAAGGCACCAGTGTGGCCATCAGTCATGGGGTTGAACACAGCTTGGCATGTTCCTAGCAAAAACTGCCATGATTTTAGGCATCCCAAATGCCCCAAACATGAAAATGGAAGCATAGCAGTGATCTGGGCTTGGATTTCAAGTCTAGATCAGAGAAACCTGCATGCTGGGGAGCTGGGAAGGATTTACCATTAGGGAATTTGAAGTGCTCTTCCACTGATGGTTCCAAGCATGTAAAAAGGATCCAAGCTTGAATCCTTTTACCCCCTAGAACTAAGGGAAAACATTTTCAGGTGGAAGCTTATTATGAAGGCATTTAGCCTGTGTTTTTTAAGGCAGCCATCACCTGTTTTCCAAAAATGTTTGACCAGGCCAAGGACTGAAAGTGGCATTGCTGTGCTGAGCAAATTTGGAGACGCTGTTTCTTTGCACGCATTGAGCAGTGGGTGGTAATCATGGAAAAATGCCTCTTCCCTCGCATCGCAACATGATGTGTCATGTACAGCTTGTCAGGAAGCAACGTCTGGTTTCTGTTTGCTCCCAGGTATTAGTGCAGAAGCAGCACCTGACCCGTGGTTTCTTCCAGGTAATTGGCGGGTGGGGTTCCCCACACCAGTGCAAGTATTTGAGGATTAGCTGCAAATCATTCAGCAAAGCTGGGAGCCTCACTTAGCAGGAACTCCAAGTAGCTGCTGCTGTGTGGCCTTACTCTGCCACTTAGTGGATTTGCTTCGGTAGCTTAAGGTGTTTGTGTGAGCCGCCCCAAACTTGCCCAGGGCCTTTCTGACTTCCTCAGAAACGAGAGCAGACCTTTGCAGTGAGTATATAGTGCTGGTGCAGTGTGCTGCTGGAAAACATGGGAATATCTGCATTCAAACCTTAGGCTTTCCATTCATTTTTGATAACTGGGAGCAGAAGGAAAGTGATAACAGCATGATCAATCTTAACAGCCTATTTTCATGTTAGAACAGCAGTACATTTTGTTTTTCTCTCCATTTGTACAGCTCTAGGACTGTTACAAGGAGATTTACACCATTAAATATAAACTCCTTGATAACTTACTCTAGTGGAGAGATATACATAGCCAAGGACAGGCTTCAGCTCAGCAGTGTGATAGGTTACAATGTGAGTGACATTGTGTGTAAGGATCCCACCTGCAAGACATCAAGTAACTTCTTTAAAACAAAACAAAAACAAACAAAATGTGAAGAATAACACTAAAAAGTCTTTATAAAAAGTGTCTATTCCTCTAGAGTTGAGGATACTCTGCATTTTGCAGGCATGGCCTCCTTAGCAGACAGTATAATATTAGGTGATTAAAAGTTTGAATGTATGTGATATTCTCTTTTGAGAATATTCTCTACAGCAAGATAAAATGATTCTGCCGTTAGGCTAAATCTGGGTAAAACTGATATGTCAGTGTGTGTTTTTGCAGAGGTAATGCCTTCCCAGGAGGTACTAAGAGCAGAGTCTTCCACGGAAACCTCGAGGGCTACGCAATTTGTGTTTAGATCAGATATTACCAAGACAAATGCTGGGAGTAGAGATTGCCCTTTCACCTCCATGAAGGAAGGAAACAATCACAAGAGACTAGATTCAAATGATGGACAAGATCCTTGCATTATGCACATAAAGACTGGGAAACTCCTCCCAGAACATATTTTTATATATATATATGTTTATATATAGCATATGCTATATAAAAACAGATCATTTTAAAGGCTACAGATGGGTTACTGCCTCATCTGGCAAGCTTTTACACATTTAAGTGTTCCCACAGCAAGTCAAATGCATTGGTGTTAATTTTTAGCATTCTTTTCAAGATTCACTCAGTTTAGCTCTGACATTGAGTCACTGGATCTTTTGCATCTAGTAGTAAGACTAGAGTAAGTCTTCCCATTCTTTACACCCATTTTGTAGTGACCAAGTTTCATCACAGATTCCTTCTCAGAGGTGAATATCTGGATTTCTGTAGACCTTGCCACATTAATCTTGTTTTCCAGAGACCATACTCTTTGTTTGGTTCCCTTCTGAACTCTTTTCTGCTATTTTGAGGTGCTTACATGGACCTCCAAATTAGAGGTAGGCTTGTGAGCTTGGTGTGGCTCCCTGCAGAGGCAGGATTTCTTCCCTGCCTTTAGCTTGATATTTCCCTCTTCATATACTGAGACAACACACGTGCCCTTTTAGCTGCAGCTTTGCATTGAGAGCTCATATTGAAGCTGTTATCTTCACTGACTTCACAGTCCCACTCAGGGTCACTTTTTTTTCCAAGACAGAGTTTTCCACCTCACAGCTGTAATCTGCCCTCCTGGTTCCCAGCTGTATCACCTTGCATTTGACTGTATTAAATGCAGCCAAACTGAATTGCAATCATTTGACTAGGAGATTCAAATCACACTGTAATAGTAACTTGTCTTGGTGGTGTCTGCTGAAACTTTAGCAGCAAGATAAAGTATATGATCATCCGGGTTGTTGGTAAAAATCTTTAAGTACTACTGGACCATAATGGAATACCTTGTTGCTTTTTCCATGCATCTCTAAAAGTAGCCTACTAGCTGATATTTCCCTCTTAAAAGTTTACCTGTCAGAAAGCCAGCTTCAGAATATATACTGTGAGATTTCCTTTAACTGAATTTTTTAACTTGGAATTTCAAGAAAACTATGGCAATAAATTCTTTTCAACTGGCCCCATAATCCTTTCATTTATTCCCCTAACCCCAAAATATCTCCCCCACTAATTCCTCCTGCATGTCAAAAACACTAATGAATAAGAATATCTTTGACACTGATCATCTATTACTAAAATACTGAACAAACTATTTACCCTCTCTCTGCCTGAGGTTAGTGATGGTCCCATGCGTGATCCAAAGTTTTTATTCCCCAGTAAGTTTTTCTTTCAGGGCTTTCCTCTGCTCTTTAGAACACAAGCATTTGAGGAATTCTCTTGACTTAAATAGTTGACTACATATTTTTGCTTATAGATTTTTATTTTGCCTTATGCTATGTCCATCCTTTGCACACAAACATTTTAACTTTGTTTATGTGTCCACTTGCAGTGTCCGCATTCAGCAGCCCTGTTAAGGGAGAATCTGAGATAGCATCTTTATTGTAAGAAATTGTTAATATGGTCCACAAATGCTTCCTGCTCTGTCCTACTCTAGTTTGAAGCACCAGGAAGCTGTATAAACTGTCATTCTGAATATATTCTCATAAAAGAAAATGAGAAGAAATTGTCAATATGAGGAAGTATCTAAAGACTAAACCAAGTAAACAGGTGTAGAGCAGAGGTTGACTTGGACAAGAAATAGCCAAACATCTTGATTTCCAGGCTGTTGTTATAGTTATTAAATAGCTTTAGCTTCTCTCTAGTGTGCTCTTCTGAACATAGCATCTTGCTGCAGTCACTATTATTGTGTGTGAAGGCCATATATTCAGGAGTCAGAGTCTGCACCGCATTATTGAAATGCTGACATATGCTTTTATGTTAATAGTCTGGTAGAAAACACAATTACAGGGTTATGTGTGATGTTTGTTGTAGGCTTTTTGTTGTCTCTACAGCTTGGCAGTTATCAGAAAATTATTGATAGCATAACTCATTCAACCACAAATTTGCAGTCCACGAATGACAGGGCTACGTACTCCACAGCAATGTCAATTCCGGAAAGAGACCCATCTTCTCATCTTAAGCTAACAACTACTGTCCACCTGGTAACAGGTTTGAAGAAAAAAATTGTATAAGAAATCAGAGCAAGAGGAACAGAGAAGGGTAATGCTGAAGATGATTCGGGAGGGGAAAGCAACCCCTCCATAGATTGCATTTGCCCTTGCTAGCCTTGTGAATGGTGGCTAAGTCGAGGTTACACAGAGATGTTAAAAAGATGAGACACAACACAAGAGGAAGCAGTGGCAGGATGAAAGGTTTGCTGAGATCAAATGAGAGAAATGAGGACTCTAAGGGTCAGTCCTCCCTCTTGTGCTTGCAAGTTCAGGCATTGGCTGTGCAAGGAACCATAGTTGACAAAGCAGGATCTGTTGAACGACGTAGGGATGAAGGGCCTGATTCTTCCCTCTGTTACACCAGCTTTGCATGGTTGTTACCCCCTGGCTTCAGTGCATAAAGCTGGGAGCAAAGGAGCAGCAAGTCCTCTGGACAAACTGTGTGGGAGAACTTAACCCCTGCTGGGTTGGTCACAAACTAGTGGTTATGCTATTGCTCCCCAAGGCCTAGGAACACTTTGGGAAGACTTTTGAGACCTCAGCAGTAACCATATATTTTGCTGCAAAAAAGAGGTGGGTGGGTAGAGGAACTCTGTCTTTGCAAACATTCCTCAAGAAGATGGGCAGGTTTCTGAATGAGTTTATTTCCACTGCCACCCCTGTGGAGTTCCATATGCTTTTCACTGTCGGAGGATAGCTGGGAAAACAGGCAAAGTTGTAGTAGCAGAAAATATGACAAGAGATAGTTAGAAGCTGTGGTAAAACTCCTTCAAGGAGGCGGAACGTAGCCAGCCCTTCAAGAGGAAGACTGTAAAGCTACGTACAACCAATGTGGGATCAAACCTAGGTCCTCAGGTAGTTTCTTCTTCTCTTCACAGTCCTGGACTAACGTGATTATGGATAACAATTGGAGCCTCTCAGAAATGTGCTACAGCTTGGTTCGGGGATATTTTGAGGTTAATTGTCATGTTGATCTATGCATAACTCTTGCTCAGCTCTGCAGTCAGTATACAGGCTAGTCTAGGAGCTGCTCCATTAACAGTGTTCTGTTGTAATGGACAAGGAAAGACAAACATGTAAGTGTGAGTAGTATGATCACTAAGCAGCTAAGCTATTGGCTGTTTTTTCCTTAACCAATAATATATCTAGTCTTTCTAAGTATGGAGGGAGAATTAAAGAAATCTGTCTTCACTTTGCAGTGCTAAGTGGTGCAGAAACACTTGAGGTGATGCTGACCAAAACTAGAAGCACAAGTCAGCACAGTGATACAGCAGGACTGATTAACTTTACCAAGAGCCCACATTGATCGATAGAGTGTAATTCTGTGCTGACAAAGTTAGAGTATTATAGGACTCTGAGCTGTTGTGTCTCTATCCTGAGAGGAAATTGCTGTTGATGATGCTCTGAGCAAACTTAAGTACCTTTAAGTAGGTACCAGGTCTGCATTAGGCACATAAACCCCATTTGTGGCAAACTGTGTAGGTTCTTGCTCCCATCATCTATCATGACAGTTAAAGTGCTCAGTGATCTTGAAAACTTACCAACAGAAAGGCTTCTGAATGCAGAATGTTATTTTATTGGAAGGAGGACAGAAAAGGGTGTGCCAAAGTGCCTGATGCTTCGTGCCTACCATATTATCCACAGTTTGTAAATTAAATTCCATGTGTATGTTGGCAAGGAAAGAGAGGAGCTTTATCAGAAAAAGATGCTCTTTAATAAAATTCCTGGTTTTCTAAAGTTATTGACAAAAATGATTTAGCCTCATGAAATGGATGGTGTACTAAGCAAGGCTATTGGCTCTGACTTGAAACTGTTACCTAGCATAGGTGGAGTGCTCTGCTACCCAGGGATTTTTTTTAATCGAAATTTTTTAAATTTGACATTATTTTTATAAATAGACTGAGATGAAATATTGAGCCTGTTATCCCCTGTGGTGACAGTATGTATAAACATAATCTGTAATTTGGATGATAGGCTGTAAAAGACCTGCTTGAGAAAAATAAATTGTTCCAATTTGTTTTCAAACGGCTTTGAGTGGAAACCACACCCCTATGGTCCAACAAAATCTGCCTGAGACCACCTCCAAATGTGTGTGTGCATTAATGAATTTCTGTTCTCAGTGAAAGAAGACTGCATGTCTCAGCACTCTGAATGAGAACAGAGCATTCAATTCCTCTCCATAGCAAATTCAGCCTTCAACAAGTTAGTTCTTCCAGGGATGGCAGTGATGCAAAACTGCTTTGCAAATGTTTTTCTGGGTTTTGTTGCTAGGTGATGACTTGGAAAACTTTGCTATTCCTGCTGAGAGGTTTAAAAAAAAAAAAAAAAAACAGGCTTCACATTAAAGAGTATAAAAAATAGGCCATCTTGCTCCGTAACTCCCATTTCCTAACTCCTGGAGTCTGCACCCTGTGTGCCTTCTCCGCTCTCCCATGGCCCTGTCTCTCGCCTCCCTTAGATCTTCTCGCCAGGAATCCGGGGCCCAAGAAAACACTTCCCTCACAGTGGAAGAAAGGGAGAGAACATTAATCTTTCTCTCCATGACCAAAAAAAGAGCAATTCTACAAGTGTGCATTGATTTATAGTGGAATTTCCTTTCCTCTTAAATTTTAGCAGGCTTTAATTTTATTAATTCAAACCTGAGCCATTTTTTAATTGCCTATTTGAAGTGGTTGTAGTGAATTTTTCATGTAGCAAGAAACAAGGAAACTTTGGGGATGACCCAACGGCGGTTTATTGTCTGCCTGGGCTGTATCCAAACCTTTGGCTGTGGCTCTGTTGCTTGGGGAGCAGCAGAGCATCCCCCAAAAGCCATTGGCTTGTCAGAGGCCCGGTGGCCCTGCAGTGATTAATGCAGAAAAGATCTAGAGGTGACGCACTGTGAAATCAGGTGGGAGCACAAAGAGTTAATCCTTGGGTCATTTCCAAGCTAGGCCTGTTGCAAGAGGGGGAAGTGTATTTATTCAGTCCATTGTTGATAGTGTGTCTGTTGGGGTACTTTTGATATCTTATTCTCTAAGTTTCCAGAGATTGTAACCTTGAATTAGTCTATGGCTAAACACAGTACAATGAGAAACAATTAGTCCCTCCCGCTCTCCTAGAGAGCTATTTGTAAAATCGGGGGTGAAAGTCTTGTATTGCAATCTGAATAGGATCTTTTATGTATTGGGCCTGGACCAAAATAAATGTAGTGGCTAAAACTGACCATGGTCAGAAGCTGAAATGAGCTTCTGTCAAGAGACACCTATTTTCCCCGTCCAGAAAGTAAGGATCACTAACCTATATAAGCTTTCAATTATGATCTAGCTCTTTTGAAGCTTAATCCCCTTGTGTTATGTTGGCCAAATAACAAGACCCCTAAATCTCATCTCCCTCAAATTTTTTGGCATTTTACATTGACTTCATTAAAATGATGGTATTTCTTGAATGTAATTGGCACTGTACAGGTCCATAGGAAGATTTGTAGAGCCAAGAATTTCAAGCTCTGCATCGTGAGCCCTTGCATATTTTTTTAAAAAAATCTATACACGGGAAGCTCCCTTGGCTTCAGAGAGACTGCTTTCAATCACAGCATTAAGCAGTGAGAGTCTTTGCATGAGCTTGTAATACGCCTAAAGCCTGAAGAACCAACAAGGCTTGGTGTGTGACTCAAGTTTCCAGTGCCCTGTCCTCGGAGGCGGTTGCTCGTTTGGCTCTGCCACCAGACTCGCTTCTCTCCGCGTGCAGCCTCCCCAGCAGACGCACAAGTGCGAGCCGTCTCCCTAGCACATCATTAGTCATTGTACCATGGCAGAAGTCATGTTCTCTCACGTCAGTAAGCTGGACAAGAAGTGGGAAAGAGCAGCTTCCTTACAGGTCTTAGTTCGGGAAGTTTTTTCACAGGGACAAATGGTGTGGACGTATTGCTGGAGTTCTGGCTGTGTTTTCTAACAAACTGAAGTAACTAACAAGGATTGAGGAAAAGAACAGATGAATTAGGACCTTTCTAGGCTTCATTGTATGTGGTAGATGGCAATACTCAAAGATTCAGTTGCACTTATTTTCAAATTATGTGTTCATTTCCACAGGAAAAATAGTTCATTGTGGCATTGCTGTTCAGTGCGGTATGCTCCATATGAGTGGACAGATGTGGATACCATGGAGAGGCAAGTCATTTGTTGCTTAATACCTACTCATTAGTAAGCTTTACATATTTATTTTGCATCTCTTTAGTTAAGCTAAAGTCTGGCAGAGGTGTCAAAAATCAACTGTTTATTATGAGAACAGTCTAGCATAGATTTATTCCACCTTATGAGTCTTCTGGTGGGTGGTTCCACTGATGTCCAGGCAGCATCTGAACCTCTCTTTTGTTAGCTTGTCACCTATTTGCAGACAAAATGTCCTGAGTCAGTCAATATTTATGTGGTAGAATTGCTCTTAAGGGATTGTTATATTCTAGTTAAGAAATATCACTGTTATTTGAATGTGTTATAAAAAAAAAAAATCCACTATCTGCAAGGAAAAGATGGAATTACAGAACCAACACACCTGTCTACTTAGCTTCCAAAAAGTTAAGTTAGTTGTCCTGAACAGGTGGTATGAAACCAGTCATCAACCTGCACTGCAGACAGATGAGAATTAATGGAGATTGAGGCTTTTCTATCTGGTTTGGCAGATTTGCAGAAACTTGTATTGCTGGTATATAGCAAAGGTTGTAGGATAAAGCAACACGGGTTTACTGATGCTTAGCTTGACTTGTGCTTGCAGACCAAGATAAGGAAAAGGAGGCCAAAGGCACCACAAGAAAATCTGGGATTTCAATGACTCGTTCCAACAAAGGCACCAGACGAGAGCAGCCGTTAAGGAAGATGACTACAAAGAGCGCAGTACATGTATCTGTGTGAAGTGTATGTGAAGAGAAAAGGGATTCTAGTCTGCTCTGAGGTACTTTAAATAATGGATGAAAAAAATGAATTCTATTAGTAAAATTGAAGCAATTAGTAGTGTGATATTGTAGGGAAGTAATTCACTTATCTGGGAGTAAAAGCCAGCATTGTGAGAGGTGCTATATAAAAGACTGCTCAAGGTAGGTCAGGTGGCATAGCAAGAGTTCCTGTGCTCAACACAGGGTCACTGCTCTCCTGTTTTCACATGGGACCAAAGACTAATACAGATGTGCTCTCTGCATCCATCCATGTGTCCCCTGCTAATGACTTTTGAATTCATTTGCTGATATTTCAACTTGACAAGGATATAAAGATCTCAAAGATCAGTAAGTTCCTACAGGTTTCAAGAGGTGTCCAGTTAGCCCTGAGGTAGAGGTCCAAGCTCTAGAAAATCAATATAGGAAAGAAGAGAGGAAAAAAAAATCGAAAGGAAAGGAGAACATATAAATGCTCAAGTATGTCAAATATTTCAGCTGGAGTTTCATCCTCAGACATCAAAGGCAATGATGAGAGGTAACTGTGTAGGAAACGAGGCTTCACTAACTTTGTTAGTCTGCAGAAATGTTTGTTCAGCTTTGGGTAGCTAAATAACCATAGAAGGAGTTTGGATACCGAATGGGCAATGGAATCTGGGAAATGCGTGGGACAGTGGCTGCTGGCTCAAGCAGAGCTGTTACTAGAGCAGGCATATTAAGTCTATGCAGTGAGATGTCCAAAACCAAATGACCTAGTTGCCCTTAAATGGAGACAGTTGCTGAGGAAGGTGCAACCATCCAAATACTTGGAAATTTGGATCCCTGGAAGAAAAAGAAGTCTAGGATAGCTGAGATAGCAGATGAGCTAATGATTGGTTTGGATTTCATTATGACTGGTAACTTTGTATTAAATGCCAGGAACAGTCTGTGGAAACTCCCTTTAAAGATGTGTCTGGGATAAAAACAAATGATTTGCAGGCAATTAGTTTGCTGTGAATAAATTGCCCAGGGACAGAGAGGGTAATAACAGTTGCATGCTATGGGAGCTTTCCAGCAAAGAAAACATAGGAATGACTAAAAGCTATTTAGAGATCGAGCAATTCGCTGAGGATTTTAGCTGCACAAATTCTCATTGGTTTGAAGCAAAAACAGATCCTGCCCACTTTCCAAATGCACATTTCAGATGAGCAGCAGGAGAGCCACGGAAACAAGAGTGAGCTAGAGAATCAAGAAAACTTCCACAGAGGATACGGTGATAGCTCTAGAGGGATCTGGGGCAGAGCTGTACCCACAGCTGGGGAGCAGCAAAACCATCTTGAGAAGCACGGCTTGGTCCAGGCAGTGATTCACCCCGGCTCTGAGCCGGGCAGCTCCAGGCGAGAAGCTTCATTAGTGTGGGAGAAACTAGCAGGTCATGCTGAGGAGCAAGGTACATTAGATCAGGCTGTGATAGTGCAGCTCAGCGGCTGCTAGCTTGGCTCTGAGTAAGGGCAGAGCAGGACTCAAAATAACATCACAGAAGCCAGCCCTACAGTAAGCTCCCTCTCTGGAGTTCAGCTGCTGGAAAAGAAAACTGTGTCCTGGCCATTGATGCAATGTGTTTGAGAGGCAAAACAGAGCCCTCAGCATAGTCTGTGGTTTCTTTCCGTATTTGTAGGTAGGTCAAGACAGTTACACCAAAGTGTATGCGCTGTAGGGCTGGTAATAGCACAAATATTATATAGCATCCTGAGACAGTGATGGCTTACTGCAGAGAGAAATCCGCTTTCTTTTTCGGAGTTAAAACTCAGGAGGTGCTGTTGGAAATGGTCTTCAAGCACTGTCACTCTTGTAGGAAGCCTTGTCACTGTTGTTCACGTTTGCAGTTCAGATTCAGCCTGGAAGGATTTTCTTTTAGTAGATGGTTCCCTCTTTCAAAAAATGAAATTCCATCACACTGAATGCAATCATAAGTGGAAAACAAATCTAAGTCATTTTTTCAAATAGTTTCAGCTGAGGAAGGAATTGGAGCAGAGTAGCCAATGCCTTTGGTTCAGGCTCTGTCATTGAGCTGGCAGACTAAAGGAGGACATCGCTTACGAGATCTCAGGTCTATCCTTCATCTTTTGTTTTTCTTACAACTACTCAAAAATATTTTTATTTCTTTCTGTTTGGGGGCAGAAGTAGCCATATAACTTGTGGAGCACAGAAGGCTGAGCTTTATGTCTTTGCTTTTCATTTTCTCGAGAGAGAGAGAGGAGAAAAAAATAAAATAAAATAAAAAAGAATATGCTCTCTTCTGCCCAAACATCCTTTCCTAAACAGGTTTTAATTCAGTTTAATTCAGTAGCCACACTGCAGAATCAGCTGCTGGCCCAGCCAGTATAAAGCAAGTGTCTTTGGGGTGGCTCTCCAGGGTTGCATGTGCTGGAGGGAGCTCACCGAGGGGCTGGAACGAGCATGGTGCTCCGGTGCCATGGGGCCAGGCAGGCCCCAGCATGTGCACAATAATGGTGTGGCTCTGTGCAGACTCATTCTTTGAGAGGCTAATTGCGTATCTGCCCTAACTGAGCAAGCAGAGCAATAGAACAGTTGCCAGAGACACGTTCAGAGCACCTAACGGATTCCCAAAGTGGAAACTTCAATAAGAGTTTGGAAATGGTTGGATCAGACTAGGGAAAAAATGAATGTTTGTCATTGGAGTTGAGATGACAGAAACCAATCAAAGGATGCTGGTGGTGGTCATCAATGGATAGAAAAAAAATTGTTAAAAAAGAAAATGGACCTGTTTCATAGGGACTCCTTCCATGTGCCTGAAAGTAAACAGGAGGGGAAAACAAAGTGTAGAGAGACTTGGATGATTTAAGCAGAATTGGTTACTTTTTGGTTGGTGAGGTGCTCTTGGCCGTGACACTGCTTTAGAATCTACAGAAATACTGAGGTCCAGAGAGGTGGTGGTGGTGGTTGTTGGGGTGATGGTGGTGTTCTGTTGTTGTTGTTGTTGTTGTTTGTTTGTTTTTAAGAGAAGTGTTGCAAGGGGTTGGTTTACCCACAGCTCTGTGCTCATTTGCTCATGACACTGAGTCTTAGCAGTTCCCACCCACTGATCCATGTGGATCCATGTTGTGTATTGGCTAAGGTGCCTGATCCTCCTGGAAAATAATCTGGCATGAAGGAAGATTTCCTTTCTCAGCTTCTTCAGCTCTGATCCACTTCGTGCTGTTGTGGCAACAAACCAAAGTGAGCCTTGGAGGCAAGGACAAGCAGCAGGGCATGGGAATATCTTGTTTTGATATTGCAATCCACTGTAGAAACTTGCCCTTCAGTGTCATTGAATTTAGAGTTAATAAAACTCAAATTTAGTACCACTTCTAGAAATTGAATTGAAAAAACAGTCACTTTGAGGAGTCATATGCCAGGATATGATGTGTGTAGGGTTCAGAGAAAGTGGGACTTTGTGGGAATCTGCTGGTGACTGTGGGCACAGTGGAGGCAGCTTTGAGCCAAGAGGTTGTAACTAGGCCTCAAAAAAAAAAAACCATTTAGTTATTTGCTTCTCTTCTGTTTCTTGACTCATCAGGACTCACATTTCCTACCTAAACAAGACCACTTTTTAAAAAAATGTAATCCAAATGGCTCCTGAACTTAGGTTTTTAAGAAAAATATAAGTATATTGAGCCTGAGAGTAACAGTGTGGGGAGGATGTTAACTCCAACTCATTTACTTGTAGCTACTGAGAAGTTTTGAAATCAGGATGAGTTGATGGGTTTTCCCAAGGAGCTAGTTTAGAAACACTTGAAGCTGTATAGTTGTGCCTCCACCCTGACTGCAAGTGGAAAGAAAGCCAGGTGCAAAACAACAATCTTTGCTTTTCTCTGGCACCCAGTGAACCAAAGAATTTTTTTGCAGCTTTTCCGCTCCCCAAGTTGAAGGATCATAGTCCCACTTTTCGTTTTTCCTTTTTTTCTCTTTCCAACTATGAGAGAAAAGAATTTCACTGTAAGTTGAAAAGCAAACAGCCAGGCTAGGAACTTGTATGTACAAAGCAGATGGATGCACATGGCCCTTTCTAGGGCTACTTGGGTAGCTCTCCTTAACCACAGCTTGTTTTGTATGACATATCACTCCACGCAGGCCTTTGTTGCCATGCACCTGTCTGTAATTTTGGAGGTTCATCTACCTCAAGCAAACTATATTTAAAAACTCAATGCTGATTAGGGGGGGAAAAAAAAGTTCAGGGGAAGGGATTTCCTAGTTCACAAATAAGAATGTGCAGTGGAGCACTCGCTAAGTAAACAGAAAACATGGGCAGCTGAGAGAAATCAATTTAGCTGAACAAACAATGTTCCATGTAATGAACTACTAATTATCCTTTTATGCCATGTCAGTCTGAGTGATTACAGAGCTGTGCAGTTTAATTTGACGTTTGAGCATTGCCTTGCTCCATTAGCCTCATATAAAGCTACGACACGTTGAGAGGAATTAAAAAAAAAAAAAAAAAAGTGGTGGGCTGTGCGGAAGGGGGTTGTATTTATCTAGAACTAAGTAAGCACCTGTAGCAGTCATAAGGAAGAGATCTTATTTTTATTTTCTAGCTTTTCTTTTTTAAAAAAAAAAAAAAATCCTGGTTATGATGAAGGGGGCAGCACTGGGGGGACACAAAGGAGCATGTTTGCTCTTATAGAAACACCTCCAGTGCATTGATAGGGTCCCAAACTTTGCAATAAACTATCATGAAAGGTTAGAATAAGTAAGCTGTGTAGATGAAACACATATATAGATCAAGAGGAAAGAGGATTGTAAACAGTATGGTATGGAGAAAATTATCTTTTCCTGGATATTTTTCTTTTTACTGGCAATTTGTGCACAGTAGGGAAATCAAATCCCTAGATGCTTGGGGAATCTTGTGGTTAATCTGGGACTGAAGTACATGTAAAATAAATACTGTTTTATTATCATACTGTTTGTCCAACTAGCTGTACTGATAACAGGATTAGAAGAAATTAACATATGGAGAAAGCTAAAGAGAATTTGTTGGCTTATATATTATGGGTATTAACTCTAAGAGTACCGGTGCTGTATAATATTCTAATATACACTACAAATTTAAGACTAAGTTCTCATTTCACAAAAGGTTAAGTCAAGGCCAACACCGCTGAAGATAGAAGGGAAATTTCCTTGGGAAATGAACAGATGCAAGGAGAGCTGTGCCTGGTGTCTAGGTAATGCAGTGACATATGAAACTGTGTCGCAAGGAATAAATACAATCCAAGTGTCCAATGATAATATTTATGGGGCTGCATTCAACACTGGCAGATGCTCATTTAAGCCCAAATTGAAAAGCAAATTTTTAAAACCTGTTTGCTGTGACTGCTTGACATTTTTGGTATGTGCACCACTGAATAACATGTCATGGCAGACATATTTATTTGGCATGTCTCTTGTGGTGTGAGCATGGGTGAGAAGTCTCTGGTCTAGGATAATTTAGGGGAAAACGCTTGTTCCAAGCATCTAAGATTGATTTTTCTTTTTTTTTTTTTTAACCTGAAGGGAGAAGTATCAACCTGAAAGAGATGGGAGGTAGGGAAGAAAAGAAAAAGGGTAGCCAATAAAGCTCTAAAACTGAGGCCTGAGAAGATGCATTTCGCTGCTTTGTCTCAGACATAGTTCATACAAGGCCAAATGCCCTGCAAGGCAGAGCTAGTTTTGGTGAAGAGTTGTCCATTAGTCAGGATCAGGCCTGAAAACACGCGTTAAAGAAGCCCTTGCCCCTCTGTCACGTGTGTCCTGCTTTGGCCGTTTCTCCAGCTGCTCCCTCAGGGCTCCCAGGCCTTTCCTCTCCCCATTGACCTTCAGGCCTGCTGAAAGCCTCGCACCGACAGCCCTGAAAACTTAGGGCTTTTTATCCCTCCCGCAGAGGCATCACAGAAATGGGAATTTTCCTGGCACGGCCTTGATAAAAGATTTCAGGCCTAATGCCGTTCCGCACTGGGACGGGAGCGGGATTTCATGTTTGGGCACCTGTCCCCTGTACACAGAGCGGTTGCCTAGCCTGTTTGTCTGGGATTTTTTGACATAGGACTCGGCTGAGGAGCAGGTGATGGTGATTTTTTCTTCTCCCTGTTTTGTTTTTCCCCCAGTCGCCCTGTCATTGGGAGGCAAGTGAGCTGAATTTCAGCTCTGCTCCAAGGCGCTGGCGTGAGCAGAGCTGCGGGCGCTTGCCCCGGGGCTGAATTGGCCCCTCTGTTTCTCTCTAATGCGCGTTAGACACATTGGGGCCTTTCTCCCTGCCCGCCGCGGGTTTGTCGCTCCCATTGATGCTAATGGGGGTGACATGTGTCTGCTCAGCGGAGAATAGACCCCATTGACTGCGTGTTCCCCAGGCTCGGGCTGCGCTCGTCACTTGATTAAGCTAAACTAATGAGGTCCGGCCTTGCAGGAGCGGGTGAAAACCTGCAGCACTTCCTGGGGGACGGGGTGTGTTTGGCCCAGCAAACTTGGGGGATGTCCCCGCAAAGAGTGCACGGTGACATGGAAGCGTGTGTCACGTGCCTAGGAGTGTTTGAAACTGCATTTAGTGTTTACTGCTGCTTCAAAATACACGTTTTGAAGTTTGTCTGGATGCCCTCTTCAGTGTGTGCATCGCAGTGTGTGCATATGTGCACTTTGGAGCCTTCATCAGGCAGCGCCCTTCCTGCCAACGTCTAATAGAGCAACAGGCTGGGAGGAAAATCAGTGGTTACCAAGAGGCTGAGGGTGCAGACATGGCCAGTAGACCATGAACCCCAGAACCCCAGCTCCCTGCATCAGGATGAGCATTACCCATTGATTTCAAGATCTGGGTATGGTCTCTCCACCTCTGTAGAGAGATTAAAGAAAAAAAAAACTAAAGAGTCTCATCTTAAAACTCTGTTTTGGAGAGCTTGGTGGAGAAGTTGCCTGTACTTTCCCCTCTAACTTTACTTGCC